>JAJQKJ010000149.1:0-122170 GCA_029574335.1 Rana kukunoris
CATTGTTGGGGGGAGGGGTGGGGGGGAGGGAATGATCATTGATGGATGTGGGAGGGAAGGATCATTGATGGAGGTGGTGGGAGGGATCATTGATGGAGGTGGGGAGGGAAGGATCATTGATGGAGGGGGGAGGGAAGGCTCATTGATGGAGGTGGGGGAGGGAAGGCTCATTGATGGAGGAGTGGGGAGGGAAGGCTCATTGATGGAGGTGGGGAGGGAAGGCTCATTGATGGAGGGAAGGATCATTGATGGAGGTGGGGGAGGGAAGGCTCATTGATGGAGGTGGGGAGGGAAGGATCATTGATGGAGGTGGGGGGAGGGAAGGATCATTGATGGAGGTGGGGAGGGAGGGATCATTGATGGAGGTGGGGAGGGAAGGCTCATTGATGGAGGTGGGGAGGGAAGGATCAGATGATGGAGGTGGGGTAGGGAGGGATCATTGATGGAGGTGGGGAGGGAAGTCTCATTGATGGAGGTGGGGGAGGGAAAGGCTCAATGGATGGGAGGTGGGGGTGGGGGGAAGGTCTCCATTGATGATGGAGTTGGGGGAGGGAAGGATCATTGATGGAGGTGGTGGGAGGGATCATTGTTGGGGGGCGGGGTAGCTGCAGACCAATCAGAGTGTCCATGCTGACCCGTCTCCACAGTGAAGTGCACCTACATTGGGCACGTGAGGACTGGACATCGGTGGGCCGGTCTGATGAATACAATGATTGGATTTTGTGGTGTTGAGTTGGCCTCCAAATTCTCCAGATCTCCATCCAACAAATATCTATGGAGGCCACACCTCCCAATGTACAGGATGTGGTAGTGACGGCTCGGTGGCAGATACCCCAACATACCAGGAGGTCTCGGGTACACGGGGGGGGGGGGGTGATCGGCTCATCTCGTTATCGGTGGAAACTTCGGGATGAAAATTGGAGTTTGAAGTTTAAAAAAAAAGAAAATACTTTTGAATCTCTTGTGACTGAATCCGGGGGGGGGGGGCGGGGGGGGGGCGGGGAGATCACGGAAAGGATTTGGTGTCACTTCTGAGGTTTGCCCACCAGGTGTCGCTCTCTGACCACCGAACGGGTCTGAGGATCGGATGTGGAGCGCCGGCAGCAAAGGGTTCCATGAAGGGGGATTGGTTGTGTATTAAATATTTATTTTTATTTTTTTATATATTTTTTTATTTTCATTAAAGGGCCCAGAGGTCCCCAGATGGCAACCCCCCCCCCCCTTTTTTGTTTGTTTTAATATTTTTTAGATATTTTTTTATTTTATTTTTTTATTAATTTTTTTATTAATTTTTTCATTAACCACTTGTGACCGGCCCCACGTCCAAAGACGTCACGTTTTTGAAGATGGATATCTCGGTAACGGCGGCAGCTGCTGCCACAACCGAGATATCCATCTCTTCGTGGGGCGGTCCTGTTAACGATAACGGCGGTCATCGCGGCGGATTCGCCGCGAGATCGCCGTTTCCCGGCGGCGGGAGAGGGTGCCCCCCCCCTCCCGCCGCTCTCCCGCGCCCTCCGCCGCTTACCGTAGCCGTCGGTAGCGGCGGAGGCGATCGGGTCCGCTCGTTGTCTGTCCGGGGATGTGACTGAGGGAAAAAATGTCCCTCAGCCGCCCCCCTCTCTCTGCTGGGCGGAAGTGACGTCAAAACGTCATTTCCGCCCAGCGTCTTAAAGAGACATTTAATATGTTTACATTTTGACTTTTTTTTTTTTTTTTTTGCATTTAAGCCTGAATATGAGATCTGAGGTCTTTTTGACCCCAGATCTCATATATAAGGGGACCTGTCATGCTTTTTTCTATTACAAGGGATGTTTACATTCCTTGTAATAGGAATAAAAGTGATAATTTTTTTTTTTTCAGTGTTAAAAATTATAAAATAAATAAAAATAAAAACCAAAACCAAAAAAAAAATTTTTTAAAGTGCCCCGTCCCGACGAGCTCGCGCGCAGAAGCAAACACATACGCGAGTAGCGCCCGCATATGAAAACGGTGTTCAAACCACACAAGTGAGGTATCGCCGCGATCGTTAGAGCGAGAGCAATAATTCTAGCCCTAGACCTCCTCGTCATCTCAAAAAATGCAACCTGTAGAATTTTTTAAACGTCGCATATCAAGATTTTTAAGGGTAAAAGTTTGACGCCATGCCACGAGCGGGCGCAATTTTTATGCGTGACATGTTGGGTATCATTTTACTCGGCGTAACATTATCTTTCACAATATATAAAAAAATTGGGCCAAATTTATTGTTGTCTTATTTTTTAATTCAAGAAAGTGAATTTTTTCCAAAAAAAAGTGCGCTTGTAAGACCGCTGCGCAAATACGGTGTGAGAAAAAGTATTGCAATGACCGCCATTTTATTCTCTAGGGTGTTAGAAAAAAAAATATATATAATGTTTGGGGGTTTTAAATAATTTTCTAGCAAAAAAAACTGTTTTAGTCTCGTAAGCACCGAATCTGAAAAACAGGCTCGGTAATGAAGTGGTTAAAGGGCCCAGAGGTCCCCAGATGGCAACCCACCTTTTTTTTTTTTTTATATTCTTTTTTTTTTACATATTTTATTTAATTTTTGTTGTTATTAAAAAAATATATGTATGTAAAAAATAAAATAAAAAATGTTTTAAAAAAAAGGGGGGGAGGATGTCATCCCTTTTTGATTTATTTTTTACAACATTTAAAAAAAATCGTTTTTATATATATATATATTTTTTTTTTATTAAAGGGCCCAGAAGTACCCAGGGCCTCGGATGGCAACCCGCCTTTTTTTTTATTTTTTTAATATTTTTATTTTTTTACATATTTTATTTAATTTTTGTTGTTATTAAAAAAATATATATATGTAAAAAATCAAATAAAAAATGTTTTAAAAAAAAAATAAGGGGGATGTCATCCCTTTTTGATTTATTTTTTACAACATTTAAAAAAAATCGTTTTTATATATATATTTTTTTTATTAAAGGGCCCAGAAGTACCCAGGGCCCCAAATGGAAACCCGCCTTTTTTTTTTTTTTTTTTATATTTTTTACATATTTTATTTAATTTTTGTTGTTATTAAAAAAATATATGTATGTAAAAAATAAAATAAAACATGTTTTAAAAAAAAGGGGGGGGAGGATGTCATCCCTTTTTGATTTATTTTTTACAACATTTAAAAAAAATCGTTTTTATATATATATATATTTTTTTTTTATTAAAGGGCCCAGAAGTACCCAGGGCCCCGGATGGCAACCCGCCTTTTTTTTTTTTTTTATATTTTTATTTTTTTACATATTTTATTTAATTTTTGTTGTTATTAAAAAAATATATATATGTAAAAAATCAAATAAAAAATGTTTTTTTAAAAAAAATAAGGGGGATGTCATCCCTTTTTGATTTATTTTTTACAACATTTAAAAAAAATCGTTTTTATATATATATATATATATATATATTTTTTATTAAAGGTCCCAGAAGTACCCAGGGCCCCGGATGGCAACCCCCTCCTTTTAAAAAAAAAAAAAAAATGTTATAAGGGGCCCAGAGGTCTCCAGGGTAACCCCCCCAAATTTGTGGCACCCCTAAACCCCCCCCCCCCCCCCCCCCGCGCTTTTCAATTTGCAAATTTGAGGCGGCAGCACCCATAGCTGTGTAAGGGGCCCCATAATTCCTGATGGCGGGCCCCTGACTAAGGGGGTCACATACTTTATTTCACTCATTAAAATGCAACTCGATTGATAACTTTTATGAAATGCGTTTTTCTGGATATTTTTGTTGTTCTAATAAAACCGACCAATCAAATTACAGATCGTTTCTTTGTCACAAAATCAGCCGCCGATGGAATATTTTTTTCCTCTTGCGGTCGCGTATCTCTCTAGATCGGTGTATATCGTGCTGTTATTTTATACGATCGGTTGTTGTGATTGAATCCGGCGGCGGGGGGCGGGGAAATGCGAGTCTCCATCACGGAAAGGATTTGGTGTCACTTCTGAGGTTTGGCCACCAGGTGTCGCTCTCTGACCACCGGACGGCTCTGCTGGTGATTGGACAGTCCGGTAGTTTGGGAAGAGAGGTTTGGAGCGCAGGCAGCGGAGGGTTAAATAAAAGGGGGCGGGTTGTGTGAAGCTGTGAGCGTGCTGATTGGGTGAACCTGGGGGGGTGATAATAAAGCACATGAAGGGTTAATTGGATGTTATCACCCCAGGAATGAGGGAAGGGGGCGGGTCCAGGAAGGGTCATCACCATATATATACATTGGCAGTGGAGGGGTTAATAGCTGATATTGTCTCTGGACAGCGGCACTACAAGTCACAGCGAAATAAAGTAAAACCCGACTGCTGACGCATTTCACACTGAAACTAGTAATAGCTAAATTATTAGTAGAAGGGGAGGGGCTAACATTGTGGGTGGGGTAGAAATGGTGGGGGAGGGGTTATCGGTGTGGGTGGGGTATAAGTGGAGGGGGAGGGGTAATGGTCTCTGTGGGGTAGAAGGGGAGGGGATAGCGGTGTGGGTGGGGTACAAGTGGAAGGGGAGGGGTAATGGTCTCGGTGGGGTGGAGGGGGAGGGGATATCGATGTGGGTGGGGTAGAAGGGGAGGGATATCAGTGTGGTGGGGGAGGGGTTATCGGTGTGGGTGGGGTAGAGGTGGAGGGGGAGGGGATAGCGGTGTGGGTGGGGTAGAAGGGGAGGGATAGCGGTGTGGGTGGGTATAAGTGGAGGGGGAGGGTAATGGTCTCGGTGGGGTGGAGGGGAGGGGATATCGATGTGGGTGGGGTAGAAGGGGAGGGGATATCAGTGTGGTGGGGGAGGGGTTATCGTGTGGGTGGGGTAGAGGTGGAGGGGGAGGGATAGCGGTGTGGGTGGGGTAGAAGGGGAGGGGATAGCGGTGTGGGTGGGGTATAAGTGGAGGGGGAGGGGTAATGGTCTCGGTGGGGTAGAAGTGGAGGGGGAGGGGATATCGGTGTGGGTGGGGTAGAAGGGGAGGGGATAGCGTGTGGGTGGGGTATAAGTGGAGGGGGAGGGGTAATGGTCTCGGTGGGGTGGAGGGGGAGGGGATATCGGTGTGGGTGGGGTAGAAGTGGTGGGGGAGGGGTTATCGGTGTGGGTGGGGTATAAGTGGAGGGGGAGGGGTAATGGTCTCTGTGGGGTAGAAGGGGAGGGGATAGCGGTGTGGGTGGGGTAAAAGTGGAAGGGGAGGGGTAATGGTCTCGGTGGGGTAGAAGGGGAGGGGATAGCGGTGTGGGTGGGGTAAAAGTGGAGGGGGAGGGTAATGGTCTCGGTGGGGTGGAGGGGGAGGGGATATCGTGTGGGGTGGGGAGGGGTTATCGGTGTGGGTGGGGTATAAGTGGAGGGGGAGGGGATATCGGTGTGGGTGGGGTAGAAGGGGAGGGGATAGCGGTGTGGGTGGGGTAAAAGTGGAAGGGGAGGGGTAATGGTCTCGGTGGGGTAGTAGTGGAGGGGGAGGGGATATCGGTGTGGGTGGGGTAGAAGGGGAGGGGATAGCGGTGTGGGTGGGGTATAAGTGGAGGGGGAGGGGTAATGGTCTCGGTGGGGTAGAAGTGGAGGGGGAGGGGATATCGGTGTGGGTGGGGTGGAGGGGGAGGGGATATCAGTGTGGAGGGGGAGGGGTTAATGGTACATACATTTGATACTGGGGGTCCAAAGTTTCTTTGGTGGGGGGAGGGGGGAGTGTAAATGGGGGAGGGGCTAGAAATGTAAAGATCTGTTAAACCAGATAAATATTTTTTTAATGGCAATTATAGAGGGTAATAAATTATTTGAAATATAAAATAAATTCAATAAAAATTTGTGATTTCTGAATGTTCTTTTGTCATAGAAAATAAAAAAAAATCACAAAGATTTAACATTAAAATGGCTAAATTTATATATATTGTTTTATCCGATAATTGCCAATTATAGAGGTAAATACATTTTTTCAAATCATAATTTTTTTTTTTTTTAATTATAAAAAAAAATGACTCTTTTATGTTCTGCAACCTTTTGTCATTTACAATAAAAAAAACTTTCAGTTTAAAAATTATAAAAAATAATTGTCAGAGAAAAGAAAATAAAAAATAAGATTT
The DNA here is from genome assembly GCA_029574335.1 of Rana kukunoris. Taxonomy (NCBI): domain Eukaryota; kingdom Metazoa; phylum Chordata; class Amphibia; order Anura; family Ranidae; genus Rana; species Rana kukunoris. The sequence goes on from JAJQKJ010000149.1 coordinate 6,063, forward strand.
ATTGTTAAAATGTGCTAAATATTTTTTTTTTAATCTGATAATGGGAATTGTAGATACAATTATTACATTGAAAAATAAAAACTTTTGAGTAAAAAATTATATTTTTGTCACTTAAAAAAAAAAGAACTAAAGACACCTAGAGACAAAAGTCTCGCCCCCCTCCATTTGCCCAAATATTTTTTTTTTCAATTGATGAAATGTAAAATGAATTAATAACAAAAATAGTAGAAACATAATAATCAAAGTAATTATTAGAAATAAATAAAAGAAAAAAAAATTGTACATCCACAATTTATATTATAATAAATAATAATAATAATAATTTAAAGCATATATTAATTAATATTAATGATAAAAAATAATAATATTAATAATAATAAATAAAATCATACATAATTAGTGTTTATATAATAATAATAATATAATTAGTATTCATATAATAATAATAATAATAATAATTATATAATTAGTAGTCATATAATAATAATAATTTATGCATACAAAATTAAGATTAAGGATTAACAATAATAATATTATATATAATAATAAAAAATCTAAAATAATTAATATTAAGGATTAACAATAATAATATTAATAATAATAATAATTAAAATCATACATAATTAGTATAATAATAACAATTTAAAGCATACATAATTTATTTCAAGGATTAACAATAATAATATTAATAATAATAATAATTAAAATCATACATAATTAGTATAATAATAATAATAATATAATAATGAAAATTATACATAATTAGTAGTAATATAATAATAATAATAATTAAAATCATACATAATTAGTATTATTATAATAATATTAATAATTTAAAGTATACATAATTAATATTAAGGATTAACAATATTAATATTAATAATAATAATAATAATAATAAAATAATTGTGAAATATACAGATGTATTTTAGGAAAATGTACATTCCATAAAAATGACGAATAATTGTTTTATCAGCATAATAAATGAAGAGTTAAAAGACACAGACTGGTTAGGCGCACCACACCCTGAGGGAACAATCGCTAAAATAATAATATAATAATATAATAATTATTAAATATAAATAAAATAATACATAAATAATAATAAAATCATACATCATTAATATTAAGAATTAATAATAATATTAATACAAATAAAAACTGTAAGATTTATTTTTAAAGATCTGTTAAACCAGATAAATATTTTTTTTAAATCTGATAATGCCAATAATAATATTAAAAAGAATAATAATAATAATTAAATAATTGTGAAATATACAGACGTATTTTAGGAAAATGTGCGTTCCATAAAAATGAGGAATAATTGTTTTCTCGGCGTGATAAATGAAGAGTTAAAAGACGCAGACTGGTTAGGCGCACCACACCCTGAGGGAACAATAGTCCGGGGGGGGGGGGGGGGACATTGATTGGCTGTCGGGGGTCCCGGAGTTTCTCTTCCATGAAGTGAGGTCAGCCGAGCTCTTGAACCCGAACATTTCCCTTGTTGTGTCTGATATGAAATAATTGTTTTATTTGCGGTGTAATTACCGGCGTTGGAGGTTATTTGTTGTAAGCTGCGGACCTCTAACACTTCATCCCGCAACGCGCGGCTCAGAGGGGACGTCGGGGTAATTGGATATTGGAAGAAAACTCCCCATCACTATTCTGAAGTTGTAATCTGGATCCTGCGAGGATTGGGGGGGGAGGGGGAGGTACAGACATCGGGGGGGACAATTCTGCTACATCTCTCCTTTTATGGATTCTGAACCCGTTCTGTAGATGTGGGGAGGACAGGGGGACAGAAGGACAAAAGGACAGGGGGACAGGAGGACTGGAGGACAGGGGGACTGGAGGACAGGAGGACTGGAGGACAGGAGGACAAAAGGACAGGGGGACAGGAGGACTGGAGGACAGGGGGAATGGAGGACAGGAGGACTGGAGGACAGGGGGACAGGGGGACTGGAGGACAAAGGGACAGGAGGACTGGAGGACAGGGGGACTGGAGGACAGGGGGACTGGAGGACAGGGGGACTGGAGGACTGGAGGACAGGGGGACTGGAGGACAAAGGGACAGGAGGACTGGAGGACAGGGGGACTGGAGGACAGGGGGACTGGAGGACTGGAGGACAGGGGGACTGGAGGACAAAGGGACAGGAGGACTGGAGGACAGGGGGACTGGAGGACAGGGGGACTGGAGGACAGGAGGACAGCGGGACAGGAGGACAGGGGGACTGGAGGACAGGAGGACTGGAGGACAGGAGGACAGGCCACGGTTATGGGCAATGTAAGGGGGGGCTGGGCAAAAATGAAGAACCAGAAATTGGCTGCTCTGTGGCCCCTTTTATAGTGGGGGGGCGTCTTGGTAAACCCCCCCTCCCTTTTGGCTCTTCTAAGCCCGCTGACTACGGTTCAAATACCATGCAGTGCAACAAAAGTTCACCCAGGTGAACGTCACGTGGACATAAATTCACCAAGACCACAAATTTTGAACCCATGAATGTGGACCTGAACCTTTCCGTATTTATCTTTTGTAGCCGGGTGCCGCTGGCTATGTGTCCCCTGATCACCACAACCCCCCCCCCAAACCCCCACAGGGTAGACTGCCTCCGCTCTGTACAATCATTGCTATGTACCAGGATATGCACTTTACATTTGCTACTGGACTCAGTCCTGGGGGACCAAAGTTTCTTTGGTGGGGGGAGTGTGTAACCAGGGGGGGGCTAAATATGTGTCCCCTGCTTATCCTAAGCCCCACAACCCCCCTTTGCAGGGTAGACTGCCTCCGCTCTGTATAATCAGAGCTATGTACCAGGACATGGACTTTACATTTGACACTGGACTCAGTCCTGGGGGACCAAAGTTTCTTTGGTGGGGGAGTGTGTAATTGGGGGAGGGGGGTAGATATGTGTCCCCTGATATCCCCCATTGCTCTGTAGACTGCTGAACTAGGTGTGCAGTGATGGCAGCTGCTGTGTGTTCTGGATATGGACTCTACATTGGACACTGGACTCAGTCCTGGGGGACCAAAGTTTCTTTGGTGGGGGGAGTGTGTAACCGGGGGGGGCTAGATATGTGTCCCCTGCTCACCCAAAACCCCACAACTCACCTTCGCTGGGAAGACTGCCTCAGCTCTGTGAAATCAGAGCTACATACCAGGATATGGACTTTACATTTGCTGCTGGACTCAGTCCTGGGGGACCAAAGTTTCTTTGGTGGGGGGAGTGTGTAATTTGGGGGCTAGGTATGTGTTCCCTTCTCACCCCAACCCCCACTACCCCACCTCACTGTGTATACTGCCTCTGCTCTATGTATTTAGAGCTAAGTACCAGAGGGGTCTGCACTGAGGTGGGGGTGTCTGTACTGATGGAAGGGGGTCTGCTCTGAGGTGGAGGTGTATGTACTGTTGGGGGGTCTGCACTGAGGTGGGGGGTCTGTACTGTTAGGGGGGTCTGCTCTGAGGTGGGGGTGTCTGTACTAATGGAAGGGGGTCTGCACTGAGGTGGGGGTGTCTGTACTGTTGGAGAGGTCTACACTGAGGTGGGGGTGTCTGTACTGTTAGGGGGTCTGCACTGAGGTGGGGTGTCTGTACTGTTGGGGAGGTCTGCACTGAGTTGGGGGTGTCTGTACTGTTGGGGGGTCTGCACTTAGGTGGGGGTGTCTGTACTGTTGGGGAGGTCTGCACTGTGGTGGGGGTGTCTGTACTGTTGGGGGTGTCTGCACTGAGGTGGGGTGTCTTTACTGTTGGGGGGTCTGCACTGAGGTGGGAGTGTCTGTACTGTTGGGGAGGTCTGCACTGAGTTGGGGGTGTCTGTACTGTTGGGGGGTCTGCACTGAGGTGGGGGTGTCTGTACTGTTGGGGAGGTCTGCACTGAGGTGGGGGTGTCTGTACTGTTCGGGGGTCTGCTCTGAGGTGGGGGTGTCTGTACTGATGGAGGGGGTCTGCACTGAGGTGGGGGTGTCTGTACTGTTCGGGGGCTGCTCTGAGGTGTGGGTGTCTGTACTGTTGGGGGTCTGCACTGAGGTGGGGGTGTCTGTACTGAGGGGAGGTTTAAAATGAGGGAGGGGGGTCTACATTGATGGAGGAGGGTTTCTAGTTAGTGTAGGGGGTTCTGTTCTGAGGGGGGACTATAGTTGGTGGGGGGTGTCCCCTTTAAAAATGTTGCACCGGGTGACACCAACCCTAGAGATGCCACTGGTAGGTCGGGTTCCAAACTTTTATATAAATTTGATGACGGGGACGGGGGGTACTTTCTTGATCCGTTACTGTTGGGGGGTCTGCACTGAGGTGGGGGTGTCTGTACTGTTGGGGAGGTCTGCACTGAGGTGGGGGTGTCTGTACTGTTGGGGAGGTCTGCACTGAGATGGGGGTGTCTGTACTGTTGGGGGGGTCTGCACTGAGGTGGGGGTGTCTTTACTGTTGGGGAGGTCTGCACTGAGATGGGGGTGTCTGTATTGTTGGGGGGGTCTGCACTGAGGTGGGGGTGTCTTTACTGTTGGGGAGGTCTGCACTGAGGTGGGGGTGTCTGTACTGTTGGGGAGGTCTGCTCTGAGGTGGGGGTGTCTGTACTGATGGAGGGGGTCTGCACTGAGGTGGGGGTGTCTGTACTGTTGGGGGGTCTGCACTGAGGTGGGGGTGTCTGTACTGTTGGGGAGGTCTGCACTGTGGTGGGGGTGTCTGTACTGTTGGGGGTGTCTGCACTGAGGTGGGGGTGTCTGTACTGTTGGGGAGGTCTGCACTGAGATGGGGGTGTCTGTACTGTTGGGGGGGTCTGCACTGAGGTGGGGTGTCTTTACTGTTGGGGAGATCTGCACTGAGGTGGGGGTGTCTGTACTGTTGGGGAGGTCTGCACTAAGGTGGGGGTGTCTGTACTGTTGGGGGGGTCTGCTCTGAGGTGGGGGTGTCTGTACTGATGGAGGGGGTCTGCACTGAGGTGGGGGTGTCTGTACTGTTGGGGGGGTGTGCACTGAGGTGGGGGTGTCTTTACTGTTGGGGAGGTCTACACTGAGGTGGGGGTGTCTGTACTGATGGAAGGGGGTCTGCTCTGAGGTGGAGGTGTATGTACTGTTGGGGGGTCTGCACTGAGGTGGGGGGTCTGTACTGTTGGGGGGGTCTGCTCTGAGGTGGGGGTGTCTGTACTGTTGGGGAGGTCTGCACTGAGATGGGGGTGTCTGTACTGTTGGGGGGGTCTGCACTGAGGTGGGGTGTCTTTACTGTTGGGGAGATCTGCACTGAGGTGGGGGGTGTCTGTACTGTTGGGGAGGTCTGCACTAAGGTGGGGGTGTCTGTACTGTTGGGGGGGTCTGCTCTGAGGTGGGGGTGTCTGTACTGATGGAGGGGGTCTGCACTGAGGTGGGGGTGTCTGTACTGTTGGGGGGGTGTGCACTGAGGTGGGGGTGTCTTTACTGTTGGGGAGGTCTACACTGAGGTGGGGGTGTCTGTACTGATGGAAGGGGGTCTGCTCTGAGGTGGAGGTGTATGTACTGTTGGGGGGTCTGCACTGAGGTGGGGGGTCTGTACTGTTGGGGGGGTCTGCTCTGAGGTGGGGGTGTCTGTACTGTTGGGGAGGTCTGCACTGAGGTGGGGGTGTCTGTACTGTTCAGGGGTCTGCTCTGAGGTGGGGGTGTCTGTACTGTTCAGGGGTCTGCACTGAGTTGGGAGTGTCTGTACTGATGGAGGGGGTCTGCACTGAGTTGGGGGTGTCTGTACTGTTGTGGGGTCTGCACTGAGGTGAGGTTTAAAATGAGGGGGGGTCTACATTGATGGAGGAGGGTTTCTAGTTACTGTAGGGGGTTCTGTACTGAGGGGGGACTATAGTTGGTGGGGGGTGCCCCCTTTAAAAATGTTGCACCGGGGGGGGGGGGGACTTTCTTGATCCGGTTTGATTTGAAGGCCGGACGGTGAATACGGTGGACACGGCGTGGAATCGGGGGGGGGGGGGGGGGTTTCCAGTAATACAAACAATAAAATGGCGGATTTGGGTGATTGAATTGTGAGCGGGATTTTGATTCTCTTTTCTCATGTCTCCTCTGTGATTAGATTACCCCCCTCCCCCCCCCCCCGCCTCCCCCCGCCTCCCCCCCCCCCCGCCTCCCCCCCCCCCCCCGCCTCCCCCCTCCCCCGCCTCTCTATCGGCCCGTAGACAGAACACGTCGTCTTTGCCGATGAAAGTTGCTGAACCGTCTCGGGATCCGGAGAGATTTATATTAATGAGGTGGTGGAAGAGACGAGGAGAGTGACTGACGCCGGCGTTTCTTCTCGGCGTGAAATCTGCGACTCGTCACACGGAAGAGCGTTTAATATACGGCGAGGAGAACGATTTCCATAAATTGCCGAGAGATCGACCGCGGCTGATTCCATTCACCGTGACAGCAGAGTAATAATGAAGAGCGTTACCTCTGGATTAGAGCGCCTGGCAGAAACAATTACACGCGTCCGTCTCGCGGGACAGGCGTGTTATGAAGTCGGTGTCTGTCTAATAGACGGCGCGCTCCGCCACACGCAGCACTTTATTCTGAGCTCCGCCTTCCTCTCGCCGCACAAATGTTGTGTTTGTTATGAAGTCTCTCCGGCCGAGAGGTGACAACGCAGAGAGATACCCTCAGCCGATCCCCAGAGAGGACGCGGATCGGGAGAGGTCAGGGACGGGAGAGGCCGCAACTCAATATAAAGAGACGGTCAATGAGTGCAGATAAGAGACGGATCCTCTCATGTCTCCAGGATCGTCTTATGGAGGATCGGGAGAGGTTGGGGGTGGGAGAGGCCGCAACTCAATATAAAGAGACGGTCAATGAGTGCAGATAAGAGACGGATCCTCTCATGTCTTATGGAGGAGATATCGGGGGATGGGAGAGACTCCAACCACAACTGGAGCTCATATGAAGAGCAGGTCAATGGAGGCAGATGTGAGATGGTAGATCCTCTGATAGATCTCTAAGGTCCTCCTATAGAGGAGAAGATGAAGATCGGGAGAGGAGAGGCCACAACTCAAGCTCATATAAAGAGACAGTCAATGAGTGCAGATAAGAGACGGTACATGAACCCCATAATGAGTCTCCAAGGTCCTCCTGTTTAGGAGAAGATGAGGATCAGGAGAGGTTGGGGGTGGGAGAGACTCAGGTGAAAACTGAAGCAGGTCAATGAATGCAGAAGAGATGGTAGATGGATCCTCTGATAGGTCTCCAGGATCGTCTTATGGAGGAGAAGATGGAGGAGAATCGGGGGATGGGAGAGACTCCAACCACAACTGGAGCTCATATGAAGAGCAGGTCAATGGAGGCAGATGTGAGATGGTAGATCCTCTGATAGGTCTCTAAGGTCCTCCTATGGAGGAGAAGATGAGGATCGGGAGAGGTCAGGGACGGGAGAGGTCACAACTCAAGCTCATATAAAGAGACGGTCAATGAGTGCAGATAAGAGACGGTACATGAACCCAATAATGAGTCTCCAAGGTCCTCCTGTGGAGGAGAAGATGAGGATCGGGAGAGGTTGGGGGTGGGAGAGACTCAGGTGAAAACTAGAGCAGGTCAATGAATGCAGAAGAGATAGTAGATGGATCCTCTCATATGTCTCCAGGATCGTCGTATGGAGGAGAAGATGGGGTTCAGGAGATATCGGGGGATAGGAGAGACTCCAACCACAACTGGAGCTCATATGAAGAGTATATGTGAGATGGTAGATGGATCCTCTGATTGGTCTCCAAGGCTGGAGATGATGAGGATCAGGAAAGGTTGGGGGATGGGAGAGACTCGAGTCACAATTGGAGATAATACAGAGAGCAGGCCAATGAATGGAGATATGAGGTGGTAGATGAATCCTATTGGTAGAAGAATGTTCTTATAGGTCTCCACCTGTGGAGGAAAAGATGAGGATCAGGAGAGGATGGGGGATGGGAGAGACTTGAGCCACAATTGGAGATAATACAAAGAACAGGCCAATGGATGCAGATGAGAGATCGTAGAGGGGTCTTCTCATAGGTCTCCAAGGTTGCCTATGGGAGGGAAGATGGGGAGCTAATACAAGCCGGTCAATGGATGAATCCTCTGATAGGTCTCTAAGGTCGTCCTATGGAGGAGAAAACAAGGATCAGGAGTGGTCAGGGACGGGGTAGACAAGATCCCAACACCCTTCACTCTGCACCTTGGAGCTCCAAGGGGCAGGGCAAAACATGTTGGGGCGTGGCCAGTCTGAAGCTGCCATTCATCTCACTTCATGCACATGGGTCTGCTTCATCTTATGTATCTTCTCCAGGGTCATCCTATGGAGGAGAAGGTGGGGATCAGGAGAGGTCAGGGGTGGGCGAGACCCCCAACCACAACTGGAGATTGTACAGGGAGCAGGTCAATGAATGCACATGAGAGACGGTAGATGAATCCTCTGATAGGTTTCCAAGGTCCTCCTATGGAGGAGATAACAAAAGGCAATAACCCTCTTAATTGGGACTTTGGAAGTGACTCCAGACAGTGAAGTATAAATGTAAAAATAATTTATTATAGTGTATTATAGTGTAGTGACCTCCTCCTGTTGAACAAGCGTGGCTTTAAATTTAGTGGGGGTATTTGGATCAGATTAATGGAAAATTTAGCCTCTGTTCCAGCCATGGCTATGCTGGGAGTTCCACCAATGTTCGCCTGGGGTTGTCATTACCACCCCAGGCCAAGGGTGGCAGCAGCAAGGTCAGGGTGTATTGCGTGTTCCCCTCAGCAGCGAATCGGTGGGACAGATGCCATTGGCGGGGGGGGGTCATTCGTTCGCGCCTTGTGGCCTCGCCCGGCCTGAGGTGCAGGTCCTGAATCCTGGCTCTGGGACCACGTTGGTCTGTGGTCACGGCTTTGCCTGGTAGGCCCCAGTAGTCAGACTGGGGCCTGCTTCTGAAGAGGTGATCCTGTCCGTCCTGCGGGAGGAGGCCACCTAATGAAGGAAGCCAGGGGAGGACCTATCCTGGAGAGGACCATGCAAGAGGCTGGTACCTTGGGAGAAGGCCTGGAAACTTCATCGAAGGATGCACCGTACACTGAGAGGCTTGACGGCGTCGCCTGTCGGGACTAAAGTTCTACCAAAGCTAAGCTGGAGAGATCCGGGGGCTGAATCCTGTGTCAGGGGATTCTGGACCAAAAGCATCTCCTCATAAAGGAAGGTCTGTGGCAGAGACTGAACTTTATTCTGTGCGCCATCCCGGCTGCTAGGCCAGTGAGAGGGACCTATCAAGGGAGCAATACCCACTCTGGCCAGAGGGGCGGCGAGAACCGTCTGCTGGAAGCAAGAATGTTTCCGTACTTGTGATTATACACCTGAACCTACCTACCTACCCTACCACCCCTCATCCTTCTTTTCCTCTAAAGTTCTACATATAAATCCCAGAAAAAGAAGCGTATTGTGTGGACATTGGAATTCTTCAGACTCTCTTTACCACACTGGAGAGCGAGAAGATAGAGGTAACGTGCCGCCCAAAATATAACCAGCAGCTCCTTTGGGGATTAGTGCTACAATAGTATAGTACAAAAACATTCATGGATTAAAAAGACGTGTGAATACAAATGAGCGACTCATGGAAGACCCAACGGCCGTTTCAGGTATAATACCCTTCTTCAGGGGGTTTATAGGTGTCATGGATATGTAGTATGTCTGGCAGCTTACCTTCTCTCCGTGTGTTCATTAGAGGCCAGACTCTATTATCTGGCTGCCTTTATCTTCTCTCCTCCCTGTATGGCTCCACCCCAGGCCATCCCAGGAACTCTATATTAACCACTGCACTGCTGGTCTGCTTTGCTGATCAACAGTGTTTGTTAGCATTGTGTTCCTGCTTGCCGTGTGCTACGTTATCTCTGTATACCGACTTTGGCTCATCCCCGACTACTCCTGTTTGCCTTTAACCCTGAACCTTGGCCTGTCCCTTGGTTATCCTCGTCTGCTTGTTGGCCCGACCTCGGCTTAACCCTTCACTATGTCTTGTGTCCTGAGTGGCCGCTTCCCTCCCTGACCTAGAGGAATCTGGGGGCCGCGACCTGGGTTCAGTTGCAGCAAAGGACATCCTCACCACTAGAGGCTCTGGTGAATACCAGCTGGATCTTAGACTCCGCCCCCTGGGGAATCTTGGGCTCAAGCTTCCTGTAGGATCCATGTTTGTGCCCCAGTGAACCCCCCCCTCCATATCCACTCTGTGGTCCATCCGCAGCAGTCTGCTATTATCAGGAACCGTAGTTACCGAGGCCGAGATGCTGAGGGCGGCTCACCTTTGCGACCCAGAGCAGTCCGCCCTCTGGAATGGGAACAGAGGAGGGAAGGCACAAGGAGGCACCGGTACCAGAGTGGGTAGTAGCTGAGCAGGTAAATCACTGATGACAGTTGAAGAGTAGGCAACTACTGACTCAGAGTTCGTAGACAAGGGCAGGGGCTGGAGACAAATCCGGGAAACAAGCCGTAAGTCAAGGGTTGTAGAAGGCAGAGAAAGTCCAAAGGTTCAGGCCAGGGGTCAGGGGCAGGAGACAGCAGCAACCCAGGGTATGTAAGCCAAGAGGTCCGAAGTTCCGGGTGAGAGGAGAGTCGTCAAGAAGTTCCGGGTCAAACAAGGTCACAGCAACAGGAAGAACACACAGTAGCTGATGACAAACCAGCAACCTGTCCAGGGGGAGATGCTAATTTAAATAGGGCCATCAGACCTCTGATTGGTCCCGGGGTAAGAGGCAGCATGCGTGCGTGCCCGTGCACACGGCGCACCGCTGTACCCCACATGCACGCTCGTAATTCGCGCACAGGCATGTGCCGCTGTACCATTCTACCGCGCATGTGCCGAATCTGTCCGGAATGGAACTGGTACCCTGACAGCTATAGGGTTCACTACCTTGTGGTGCACCCCTGAGTCCAACGGGGTGCACTTGTCATCTGGCCACAGGTGACCTGACAATAGGCGTGTAGAGTCAATATGTATCAACAAAGTTTTATCTGGTATCCCATATGTCTTGAAGAAAGATGTGCGCAGCCAATGATGGAAAATAATTCTTCAGGTCCAGAGAATGACCAGCAATCCCCAGCGAGGGTCCCCACTCCAAATTCCAGGTCAGCTATATAGATATGGATTAGGAGTTGGAGTGGTCCTAGTTCCAAGGAGTATACCTGTATAGTGAGCAGAGCGTGTGCAGATCCTCTATGTGAGCCGTCACAGCGTTGGGATATTATGGGATACCAGATAAAACTACACGCCTACACCCCTGAAGAAGGGTATTATACCTGAAACGGTCGTTGGGTCTTGCATGAGTCGCTTATTTGTATTCCATCACAATTCTGTCTGGACTTGTATAATTCACACGTCTCTTTAATCCATGAATGTTTTTTGTACTACACTATTATAAATTATTTTTACATATATACCCTACTGTCTGGAGTCACTTCCAAGGTCCCAATTAAGGGGATTGTTGCCTTTTTTATGTTCTACGTAGGGATGTGGTGACTACTTTGTGTATTTCCTGTGAACATTGGGCCCTTATTTTCCATTCCTATGGAGGAGAAGATGGGGATCGGGAGAGGGCGGGGGTGGGAAATACTCCAGACACAACCGGAGCAGGTCAATGGATACAGATATGAGGTGGTAGATGGATCCTATTGGTAGAAGCATGCTCTTATAGGTCTCCACCTGTGGAGGAGAAGATGAGGATCAGGAGAGGATGGAGATGGGAGAGACTCGAGTCACAACTAAAGCTAATACAAAGAACAGGCCAATGAATGCAGATGAGAGATCGTAGAGGGGTCCTCTCATAGGTCTCCGAGGTTGTCCCATGGAGGAGAAGATGAGGATCAGGAGAGGTCAGGAATAAGGAAGACTACAGCCACAACCGGAGCAGAATGGATACAGAAGAGAGACAGTAGATGGATCCTCTCATAAGTCTCCAAGGTCATCCTGTGGAGGAGAAGATGAGGATCAGGAGAGGTTGGGGGTGGGAGAGACTCGGGTGAAAACTAGAGCAGGTCAATAAATGCAGAAGAGATGGTAGATGGATCCTCTGATAGGTCTCTAAGGTCGTCTTATGGAGGAGAAGATGGGGATCGGGAGATATCGGGGGATGGGAGAGACTCGAGTCACAACTGCAGTTATTGCAGAGAGCAGGTCCATGGAAGCGGATGAGATGGTCGATGGATCCTCTGATAGATCTCCAAGGTCCTCCTATGAGGGGAATTCCTCCACACTTGGGACTTCTTCCTCCTTCTTCTCCACAGATAATAACAAATATTTTCATCTAGAGATCGGCGAATCTCGGGGAACGCTCAGCACTTCCTGCCGGTGGGAAGAACTTGATGTCTCCCCATAGAGATCACGGCCCGGTTCCTCCACCGCTAGACTGGACCGTATGCGGCCAACGGGACTCACCTCCACCACAGCCAGTAATACAGGGGGGGGGGGTGGTGTAATTCATACCAAGAAATGTTCTTCTAGATCAGGGGTCTCCAAACTTTTCAAAGGAAGGGCCAGTTTATAGTCCTTCAGACTTTAGGAGGGCCAAATTGTGGGCAGAAAATGTCCTGGGCCCGGGATCAGTGAGAATTAATATGGCCTCAGGGTTGGTGGTCAATAGGGGTAAGAGTAGTGCCCCTATTAGTAGAAGGAATAGTATCCAATCAAAGTTAGTGTGGAAGTAATGGTGCCCCACTGTTGGTGTCAGTGGGAATAATAGTGCCCCAAGGGCCGGATTAAGGCAAGCAAAGGGCCACATCTGGCCCTCGGGCCACAGTTTGGAGACCCCTGTTCTAGATCCTCAGATTTTCCTCAGTGAACAAAGTAATAATAATAATAATAATAATAATAATAATAATAATAATGTCAGGGTACGGACAATCATTTATACATAAAAAAATATTGTAATGATTGTGTTATTGAAATTAATAAAAGTATTATTTATAATAAAAAATGATTAATATTATATATGTTAAAAATAAGTTCTAATAATATTAATCCTATTATTATGATTTAGGTTGAAAAGAAATGCTGAAAAAAACTGTATAATGTCTTCCTTTTCATTTCAAACAGGAAAACTTTATTTATTTATGTATTTTGTTTTGTTTTTATTTAGTTATTTATTTAAGATACTGTGCATGACATGTATTTTATATGTAAAAAAAAAAAAAATATCATTACTATATTAGTGTAATTTTTTATGTTATGTTAAAAATAATGTAAAGTGAATATTACTATTATGTATGTTAAAAATAAATGTTGCAAAAATATTAGTATTACTTTTGTTATTTTTTTTTTTTTTTAAGTTATTTTAAAAAGAAATGCACAGTAACTATTATCATTATAATACATAAAAATACTGCTGCACATATATTATCATTATTACTGATATTATTGTTTTATGTTAGAAAGAAATACTGCAAAAATATTATTAGTATATTGTACATTTTTTATGTTATGTTAAAAATAAATGCAGAGTAAATATTTCTATTATGTAAAAAAGAAATGCTGCATAAATATTATTATTTGTTAATGTTTTTTATTAAAAAAAAAAAAATCGGCAAAATCATTTTATTGTTATTGTCATCAGGTACATCATTTCTGTGCAGGAAATATTTGGCTCTGCTGTGACGGAGAAGAGAGGATCTGGCGGAATAAATAATAACCCGAGTCTATTAATTACCCCCGGGGGGGGGCGCTGCTCATTTATCTTCATCTGTAATAAGGAGATTGCCCTGCGGGGGAGGGGATTTATTTGAGTGACACCGGTGGGATTTACAAACATTGTTTTCTAAATATTATTTCCCCAGCCGGCTGTCAGGCGGCGTGACGGATCCTCCTCACCGGGGCAGGACTGGAACCGCATCGCATGTCCCCCCCGTCTCATACCCCCCCCCCTCCCCTCCCCCCATCAATGGAAGGGGACCAGAAATTCCCACCCATACAAGAAGACTTTATATTAAAAAATGTGTGCGGATAAAAAAAAAAAGCCAAAAAAATCGAATTATTTGGAAAGTCCTTCAGGTATTTTGGTGATCCTCAACTTGTCAGTGAAGAAAATAAAAAATAAAACACACAATATAAAGCTTCAGAACAAATTCTGTTCTCACCTTGTAATGATTATCTTTTTATTTAACAATAATAATAATAATAATTTTTAACTTTTCAAAACCAGAAATGATCTTTGTTAGATCCTGTGCCTGTAAATAGTATTTACATATTAAAATGATTAGATTCCAAAATATAATTAGGCAGAGTATTCATTTTTATTTAACGCTCATAACTTCAACCCTTCAAAACCGGGAATCATTTCATTTGGATATCGTGCTTGTAAAGGTATTTATATATATATATATATATATATATATATATATATATATATATATATATATAAAAAATATATATTATTTAAAGAAAAAAAAATAACAGGCGGGCTTTTTAAAAAAAAAACTGTATAATGTCTTCCTTTTCATTTCAAACAGGAAAACTTTATTTATTTATTTATTTTGTTTTGTTTTTATTTAGTTATTTATTTAAGATACTGTGCATGACATGTATTTTATATGTAAAAAAATTAAAATTATATAACCAAAAAAATCAATATATAAAAATATATATATATATATATATATATATTTATTTATTTTTTAACATAATATATATAATATAATATAATATAATATATATATATATATATATATATATATATATATATATATATATATATATATATATATATATGTGTGTGTGTGTTAAAATAAAATACAATATAATAAGAGGTTTTTCAAATACAGTAATTTCTTCCTTTATGTTTACACTAATATTTTCAACATCTCAAAACCAGACGTGATCTTGTTTAGATACAGTGGGGCAGATTCACGTAGATCGGCGCATTATCATTCCGGCGTAGCGCACCACTTTTCCGTTAGACTTGCGCAATCTAGCCGCGTAATCCGGCGATTCACGTAGCTTTTACGCAAGAGCTTGCGCAAACGTAAGGTTTTTTCCGGAGGCGTAAGGAGGAGTAATACAAATTGGGAGGGACGTGGGCGTGTTACATTGAAATGAGCCGTGACCCCATGCAAATGAAGGGCCGGCCGACTCGCGCATGCGCGCGTGAAGGAAACCATGTCAGCTCCGTTGTGCGCATGCTCACAACTCGGGAGCGGCGCAATCAGTGAAATTGGAAATGGACTAGGGCAACTTTATGAACTACGCAGACAGCATAAATAGACAGAGACAAACGCACTTCCTTTGCAAAAATACATCCCTTTGTATCCCTCCCTCTACAGCAAGGTGCTTTTGTTTGTTTGTGTCTTTGAGATATTTGGGGACTGTTTTGCAGAGTGATTTTTGTCTT
The DNA here is from genome assembly GCA_029574335.1 of Rana kukunoris. Lineage (NCBI taxonomy): Eukaryota > Metazoa > Chordata > Amphibia > Anura > Ranidae > Rana > Rana kukunoris. The sequence continues at coordinate 21,366 of JAJQKJ010000149.1, forward strand.
TTATGTGTTTTCTTTGTTGTTATTTTGTTTAAATTATATTTTTGCTGGGCATTTTTTATTTACATTATATTTTTGCTGGGCATTTTTTATTTACATTATATTTTTGCTGGGCATTTTTTTTTTTTGCTCGTCATTTATTTAATTTTTTTGGTTCTGTTTGTGTATGATTTTGGAATGTGGGGGTGATATTCCTGCGGGAAAAGGGGTGTCACCCTCATTTGTGGTGGAGAAGTGATCCCCAGGTCTGTGTGAATGGTGTATGAATGTACAGTGACATAATTGGAGCCGTGGCGTGGCGTTGCAGCTCACAAGTCCTGCATGGTGGACTGGTGCCAATCCAATGTGATGAGGATGTGGGGTGTGTGTGCTAGGGACCACAGTGGTGTGCATGCATGCATTCTCATTGTGCCATGATTAATGTGTGTGTTTAACGTGCAAAGATGCATAATGTGAGCTGGCATGAGATGGGGTCATGAGATGGGGTACCAGTGCATATGCAGAGTCACCTTGAAGGGAAAAGACAGGAGGATGTTAGTCATGCATGTGGCCCTTGTGATGTGCATCACGGGAGGGGATAGTCATGCCTGACTCCCATGTCACTCACCAACCAACCAGCTGTCCCCATACATGTTCTGTTCGAAATCTGTGGGGATGGGGCTCTGATTGTATATGTAGCTGTCATGGGTGTCATGGGTAGTGCCATGTGTTGGGCTGCTGATGTCCTCCTGCAAGGTTGTGGTAATTCCATGATGGCATGAGGGGTGAATCTGAAGATGCGAGACACCTCAGAATCACTCATGCCAAAGATGTCTATGCGTGTGTGATATATCAAGTGAAGAGTGAGGGGCTTGTATCAGATAAGAATATTGTATTAGATTAATTTAAATTGTAAATTTTATGTAAGCAAATAAAAAAAAAAAAAAAAAACATCTCCCGTGCCCTCCTTAGTGCCCTCCTCCGTGCCCTCCTCCTTCTTTGTTCATCTAAAGTCAGTAGTATAGCTATGCGCGACGATGCCCCTGGCATGTTGGCATACAGATTGTTGGGCAACACGTGTGACTGCTGAACTCCTCACTAACAGTGTTGCTTTATCTGACAATTAGACTTTTTTTCAAAATTTAGACCAGCTTTTAGGTCCTCTAACTTTAGACAGAACATTTTGCTGTTGCGCACATCGCGTAGCCTGCGCAGCAACTGCGTTTTTTTGTGAATCCCCGCAACTCCCTCATTAGCATATTTGACTAGCAAATCAATGGTGTGTCTAGCGCAGTTTTGCGCGAAGGGAAGCGAATGTCTAATTCAATTACGCCGGACCAAAAAACGTAGATTTCTGGCGTATATTGTTTTGTGAATCGCGTCCAACTATACGCACGCGCACATTTAGACTTACGCACGCGCAACAGCAGTTGCGCAGGCGTAATCGCTCTGTGAATCTGGCCCTGTGCATGTAAAGCTATTTCTATGTAAAAAAAAAATATATATATTTAATATAAATATATATATTTAAAATAAATATATATATATATTTAAAATAAATAAATAAATTAATTATATATATATATATATATATATATATATATATATATATATAATAAATATATATATTTAAAATAAATAAATTAATTATATAATAATAATAATAATGTCAGGGTATGGACAATCATTTATACATAAAAAAAATACTGTAATGATTGTGTTATTGAAATAAATAAAAGTATTATTTATAATAAAAAATGATTAATATTATATATGTTAAAAATAAGTTCTAATAATATTAATCCTATTATTATGATTTAGGTTGAAAAGAAATGCTGCAAAAATATCATTACTATATTATTGTAATTTTTTATGTTATGTTAAAAATAATGCAAAAATATTATATATATTTTTTTTTTAAATCAAACAGTATATATACTGTATAAATTAGTTAAGATCAAAAATAGATCAAAAATAAAATAAAATACCAGGCAGGGTTTTTAAAATGCACTTTATAATGTCTTCCTTTTCATGTAACACCGGTATTTTCAATGTTTTCCATAAACAGGAGATAATGTGACCGTAAATGTTATAAAACATAAACCTATATAACAGGTATTTAGCGGTCTTTTTTCAAATTGTAAAAGAATTAAACCATCAGAGTTATAATAGGAAATAAAAAGAAAATAAGGGGAAAAAAAAGCAAAAAAAAAAAAAAAGAGTGAAATAAAGAATTAAAATAAATAATAAAAGCAAGATAAAAAAAATAATGTGTGCTATCCCCCCCCACCCCCTTCCTGCCCCCACATACAAAAATGAATAGTAAAAGACAGGGACTGGTGTGAATGTATAATATATATATACACATTATATTATATTACATTTATATTTTATAAATATTTTATTACACTTAAAGAATATAAATATAAAATGCCATTTATTAAATTGATTTAATGAGCATTTACAATGTATTTTTAGAGTTGGGTTTATTGGATTACATTTTTTTGTAATTAGTTATTATAATGCTTTCTTTTGCTATTTATTATTATTATTATTATTATTACAGGTGCTTATATAATGCCATCAATTTATGCATCTCTGTATCTTATATTCACATCAGTCCCCGCCCCTTTACATTTCATTTTTGTGGGGGGGGGGGGGCACACATTTTTTTTATTGTGCTTTTAACTTTTATATTATGATATTTAAATACTATAAATACAAATCCATGGATTTATTTACTTTTGCTGAGTATTTAAAAATGTATTTTTAGAGGTGGGTTCATTGGATTTTCATTTTTTTGGTGGATAGTTATTATAATGCTTTCTTTTGCTATTTATTATTATTATTATTATTATTATTATTATTATTATGATTACTAATATTATTATTACAGGTACTTATATAGTGCCATCTCTCTATCTTACATTCACACCAGTCCCCGCCCTTTACCATTTCATTGTTGTGTATATAAAAACATTGGGCCAGATTCAGATACACTTAATATTGCGCTGCGTAATCGAAATACTCTACGCCGCCGCATTTCCCCAGGCTCTACACCGAATCCTGGTAGATTTTTGCCCGTACGCTACGGCGGCGTAGTCTATTTCTCGCCGCGTAATCGAAATACGCGAATTAGGGGGCGTGAAGCATTTCAATTAAGCGCGTCCCCGCGGCGATCGAACTGCGCATGCTCCGTTCAGAAATTTCCCGCCGCGCATTGCGCGAAATCACGTCGTTACGTCATTGGTTGTCTGAGTGGCGGCGTTTACGAACATTCCTATTCCCGGACGACTCACGTCAAAGATAATAAAAGACGTCGGAAAACGTAGAAATTCGACGCGGGAACGACGGCCATACTTAACATGGGCCGTCTGATATTAGAGCAGCAAAAAGCTGGTATAGTGTTACGCAAAAAAAAGATGCCGTAAGAGATTGCGATTGAAGATCGTAATTTCGGGGATCGCCGGCAAAAGCTCATTAGCGTACCCCGACGCGGAAAACGACGGGAACTCCACCCAGCGGCCGCAATTTTATTGCAGCGTAGATCCGAAGGCGTACGAATGCGTAATCGGATTGAAGCGCCGGAGCCGCCTATTCATGGTCTGAGGTTTCCGACTAGCTAAAAAAACGCGCGTAATTCGAAATGACTCCAGTCTAACACCCAGTTACACAGGAGGTACGGCTCTCTGAATCTGGCCCTATAACTTTTATATTGTATTATTTAAATACTACAAATAAAAATCCATGGTCCAGATTCACGTACATCGGCGCATTTTTTGACTGGCGTAGCGCACCGCCTTTACGTTAGACTGCCGCAATGTAGCGGCGCAATCACCCTATTCTCGATTGATTTGCGCAGGAATTCGCGCCGGTGCAACGTAATTTCAGAGGCGCAAGGCGGAGTAATGCAAAGTGGGAAGGACGTGGGCGGGTTACATTGAAATGAGCCGTGACCCCATGCAAATGAAGGGGCCGGCCGGCTCGCGCATGCGCGCTTGAAGGAGACCATGGTCGGCACCTCTGTGCGTATGCTCACAACTCGGGGAACGGCGCAATCAGTGAAATTGGAAGTGGACCCGGGCAACTTTGTGAACTACGCAGACACCATAAATAGACAGACGCAAACGCACTTCCTTTGTATCCCTCCCTCTACAGCACGGTGCTTTTGTTGTGTTGTTTGTCGCGTTGTGATTTGTCTTTGTGATATTTGTGGACTGTGTGATCTCGTGTTTTGTAGATATTTCTAAGTGATTTTTGGTGACTGCTTGTGAGACTTTTTGGTTGATAGATTTTGTTTGTTTTCTTGCTTGATTTTTCCTGCTTGTTTTTGTGAGTGATTTTTGCTGATTGTTTGGGGGAGAGAGTTTTTGTCTGAGTATGACTGAGAGGAAGAGGAAGTTAAATTTTACTTTGGGGGAGAAACAAATTCTTGCCCGGGCCATTACCCAATATGGGCGTTGTTTCCTCCACGGCCCTTGTCACGTACCTTACCAGAGGCCGAAGTGCCGAGAGGGCTTCCCTTGCGACTCGAGTGCAGAACGCCCCCTGGAGGTGAGACAGGGGACGCTATGCCCAAGGGGTGCAGGAGTTGCCGGCTGCGACTTGCTGGAGCGATGTTGGGGATCAGATGTGCACCAGGATACGTAGTCCGGCAGGAGTACCACGGAAGTACCAGAAGAGGCAGGAAACCCAGGGGCGGAGTCAGGAGCCGAGCCGGTAGTCATGCACAGAAAGCAGGGGGTGACTGGAACAGGTCAGAAGGCAAGCCGAGGTCATACACAGGATCCAGCAGACGGGAACAAGACAAGGATAATCCCAGAGACAAGCCAGGGGTCATGCACAGGGAAATCTTGGTCAGGTAAGCCGGGTAGTCAACAGGAACAAGGGTTCAGGATAAGGTCAGAGACTGACGATCATGCAGCAGTTTGGTGACTGCTGCAACAAGGTTTAAATAGGCACTGACGCCAGGAGTCCCGCCCGCATTGCGTGCGTAATGGTGCGCGCGCATGCGCCTTGTGCTCGTATTTGCGGGCATTGTGCTCGTATGTGCGCGCATGCGCACTGTGCTCGTAGGTCCGTGCTGCCAGTTCTTCCACGGTCAATTCCCTGACAGGCCCGGAGAGTGCCAACACCCCCCCGGCCAGGAGGAGGGAGATTTTACTGCTCATTACTGACCAGGTGAATTCAGCGGGGGGGGGGGGGTTGACCCGGACACGCGAGGGGATCGAAAAGAAAATCAATGACCTCCGGCGTTTGGTCCGAAAGAAGCTGGCCAAATGGCAGCCCATGCCAGGGCCACAGGAGAGGGCCCACCATGGCCTGTTAGACTGACAGCGGAGGAGCGTGCGGTGGCCCAGACCTTTCATAGACAACAGGTGGAGGGCCTGCCTGGCTATGACTCCAGTCATGAAGCCGTGATGCCAGGTAAGGTTTTTTTGCCCTATCAGGTGTGTAGCATGTGTGGGGGAGGGGGTGAAAGGGAATATGTGGCAAGTGTGTGGATCCTCCAATCTGTGAATGTTTTGTGTCATCCACAGATGTGCAGGAGGGTGATGGGCCATCTGGGCTGACCGCACCATCCCCAGGACAGTAGCCTGATGAGGACCCCCCGACAAGGCCGGAGTCCTCGGAGGAGGTTAAATAGGAGGAGGTTGAATAGGAGGAGGTTGAGTTGGAGGAGGTTGTCATGTCAGCCAGTGGCTTGTTGTTTTTGGAGGAGTCTTTCTCTCTGGCTGGCAGCAGCCAGCCCTCCATAAGGGGTAGCCCCTCCCACTCCTCACCCAACAGGGCTCCCCTCCCAAGGGCCTCCCCTTCTCTCCGGCCACAAGCCTCAGCTGGAGGCAGGAAGTCCCAGAAGACCAGGGGGGTGGCCGAGGTTCTGCCCGCCAATCTGAGAAGGGACCAGGGCCTTCAGACCCACCATCTGGGACAGGTCAGCCAGACTTTGGTGCGGATGGAGGAGAGCCTGTCCTCCATAAAGGATACACTTGGGGACCTGGACTGCCATTCCCGGGCTCTTACAAACTGCCTAAACGCACTGCAGACTACAACAGCAGACGTTGGGCAGGATGTGAGGGCCCTCACCCAGGCTATCCAGGCCAATACGGCAACACTAAGTGCTGGCCTGAACAGAATTGCCGTGGCCTTGGAGGGCAGGCCGCCAGGTGGGCAGAGACCAGGGGCTGCTCCTCCTTCCCCGGATTACCCCCTCCCACATGAGTCTCCCCTGAGGAGCCGGGGGCGCCCCAGGCGTGGCTCACGTCAATGGCATTAATTTGTTTTTCCCCTTTTTTTTGGCCTGTTTTTTTTTTTTGCCTTTTTTGTTTTTGCTGGGCATTTTTTTTTGTTGGGTTGTGAATGCTGTTTTAATGTGGGGGTGACATTCCTGCCAGAAAAGGGGTGTCACCCTCAATTTTGGTGGAGAAGGGTTCCCCAGGACCAGGGAGAAGTGATCCCCAGGTCCGTGTGAATGGTGTATGAATGTACAGTGACATAATTGGAGCCTTGGCGTGGCGTTGCAGCTCACAAGTCCTGCATGGTGGACTGGTGCCAATCCAATGTGATGAGGATGTGGGGTGTGTGTGCTAGGGACCACAGTGGTGTGCATGCATGCATTCTCATTGTGCCATGATTAATGTGTGTGTTTAACGTGCAAAGATGCATAATGTGAGCTGGCTCCTGGCTGATCTTCCCTCAGAAGACGGGGTAACCTCGGTTAGGGGGGGATTGTCTGGTTCAGGGGTCAGGTCATCACGTAGGTCAATCTGCAGGCCCTTTCCTGCAGGCTGGTGTTGGGCTCCTGCAAGGTTGTGGTAATTCCAGGATGACATGAGGGGTGAATCTGAAGATGCGAGACACCTCAGAATCTCTCATGCCAAAGATGTCTATGCGTGTGTGATATATCAAGTGAAGAATGAGGGGCCTGTATCAGATAAGAATATTATATCCATCAAGGTTTTAAAGGGCTATTGAAAGATAGTGAGACCGTGTTTGTAATTTGTATGAATGTTATGTATTGATGGATATATGTAGGTATATTTCTGCTCAAAATGTTTATAAAAGCAAAAAAAAATGTTTGGGAAAAAAATAAAAAATCCTCTCCCGTGCCCTCCTCCGTGCCCTCCTCCGTGTCCTCCTCCGTGTCCTCCTCCGTGCCCTCCTCCGTGCCCTCCTCAGTGCCCTCCTCAGTGCCCTCCTCCGTGCCCTCCTCCGCGCCCTCCTCCGTGCCCTCCTCCGTGCCCTCCTCCGTGCCCTCCTCCGTGCCCTCCTCCGTGTCCTCCTCTGTGCCCTCCTCCGTGCCCTCCTCCGTGCCCTCCTCCGTGCCCTCCTCCGTGTCCTCCTCCGTGTCCTCCTCTGTGCCCTCCTCCGTGCCCTCCTCTGTGCCCTCCTCCGTGCCCTCCTCCGTGCCCTCCTCCGTGCCCTCCTCTGTGCCCTCCTCCGTGCCCTCCTCCGTGTCCTCCTCTGTGCCCTCCTCAGTGCCCTCCTCAGTGCCCTCCTCCGTGCCCTCCTCCGTGTCCTCCTCCGTGCCCTCCTCCGTGCCCTCCTCTCTGCCCTCCTCCGTGCCCTCCTCCGTGGCCTCCTCCGTGCCCTCCTCTGTGCCCTCCTCTGTGCCCTCCTCCGTGCCCTCCTCCGTGCCCTCCTCCGTGTCCTCCTCCGTGCCCTCCTCAGTGCCCTCCTCAGTGCCCTCCTCCGTGTCCTCCTCCGTGCCCTCCTCCGTGCCCTCCTCTGTGCCCTCCTCCGTGCCCTCCTCTGTGCCCTCCTCCGTGCCCTCCTCCGTGTCCTCCTCCGTGCCCTCCTCCGTGTCCTCCTCCGTGCCCTCCTCCGTGCCCTCCTCCGTGTCCTCCTCCGTGCCCTCCTCCGTGCCCTCCTCCGTGTCCTCCTCCGTGCCCTCCTCCGTGCCCTCCTCTCTGTCCTCCTCCGTGCCCTCCTCCGTGCCCTCCTCTGTGCCCTCCTCCGTGCCCTCCTCCGTGCCCTCCTCCGTGTCCTCCTCCGTGCCCTCCTCAGTGCCCTCCTCCGTGTCCTCCTCCGTGCCCTCCTCAGTGCCCTCCTCCGTGCCCTCCTCCATGTCCTCCTCCGTGCCCTCCTCCGTGCCCTCCTCTCTGCCCTCCTCCGTGCCCTCCTCCGTGTCCTCCTCTGTGCCCTCCTCTGTGCCCTCCTCTGTGCCCTCCTCCGTGCCCTCCTCCGTGTCCTCCTCCGTGCCCTCCTCAGTGCCCTCCTCCGTGCCCTCCTCCGTGTCCTCCTCCGTGCCCTCCTCCGTGCCCTCCTCCGTGCCCTCCTCCCTCCTCCGTGCCCTCCTCTGTGTCCTCCTCCGTGCCCTCCTCCGTGCCCTCCTCCCTCCTCCGTGTCCTCCTCCGTGCCCTCCTCCGTGCCCTCCTCTGTGTCTCCTCCGTGCCCTCCTCCGTGCCCTCCTCCGTGTCCTCCTCCCTCCTCCGTGCCCTCCTCCCCTCCTCCGTGCCCTCCTCCTGTCCTCCTCCGCCCTCCTCCGTGCCCTCCTTCCTCCTGTGCCCTCCTCCGTGCCCTCCTCTCTGTGCCCTCCTCCGTGTCCTCTCTGCCCTCCTCCCCTCCTCCGTGTCCTCCTCCGTGCCCTCCTCAGTGCCCTCCTCCGTGCCCTCCCTCCGTCCTCCTCCGTGCCTCCTCCGTGTCCTCCTCCTCCGTGCCCTCCTCCGTGCCCTCCTCCGTGCCCTCCTCTGTGCCCTCCTCCGTGCCCTCCTCCGTGTCCTCCTCCGTGCCCTCCTCTGTGCCCTCCTCCGTGCCCTCCTCCGTGCCCTCCTCCGTGTCCTCCTCCGTGCCCTCCTCAGTGCCCTCCTCAGTGCCCTCCTCCGTGTCCTCCTCCGTGCCCTCCTCCCTCTCCGTGCCCTCCTCCGTGCCCTCCTCTGTGCCCTCCTCCGTGCCCTCCTCCGTGTCCTCCTCCGTGCCCTCCTCTGTGCCCTCCTCCGTGCCCTCCTCCGTCTCCGTGCCCTCCTCCGTGCCCTCCTCCGTGTCCTCCTCCGTGCCCTCCTCCGTGCCCTCCTCCGTGCCCTCCTCCGTCCCTCCTCCGTGCCCTCCTCCGTGCCCTCCTCTCTGTCCTCCTCCGTGCCCTCCTCCGTGCCCTCCTCTGTGCCCTCCTCTGTGCCCTCCTCCGTGCCCTCCTCCGTGTCCTCCTCCGTGCCCTCCTCAGTGCCCTCCTCAGTGCCCTCCTCCGTGTCCTCCTCCGTGCCCTCCTCAGTGCCCTCCTCCGTGCCCTCCTCCATGTCCTCCTCCGTGCCCTCCTCCGTGCCCTCCTCTCTGCCCTCCTCCGTGCCCTCCTCCGTGTCCTCCTCTGTGCCCTCCTCTGTGCCCTCCTCTGTGCCCTCCTCCGTGCCCTCCTCCGTGCCCTCCTCCGTGCCCTCCTCAGTGCCCTCCTCCGTGCCCTCCTCCGTGTCCCTCCTCCCTGCGCCCTCCTCCGTGCCCTCCTCCCCACCCTCCTCCGTGTCCTCCTCCGTGCCCTCCTCCGTGCCCTCCTCCGTGCCCTCCTCCGTGTCCTCCTCCGTGCCCTCCTCCGTGCCCTCCTCCGTGCCCTCCTCCGTGTCCTCCTCCGTGCCCTCCTCCGTGCCCTCCTCTCTGCCCTCCTCCGTGCCCTCCTCCGTGTCCTCCTCCGCCCTCCTCTGTGCCCTCCTCCGTGTCCTCCTCCGTGCCCTCCTCAGTGCCCTCCTCCGTGTCCGTGCCCTCCTCCGTGCCCTCCTCCGTGCCCTCCTCCGTGTCCTCCTCCGTGCCCTCCTCGTGCCCTCCTCCGTCCTCCTCCGTGCCCTCCTCCGTGCCCTCCTCTGTGCCCTCCTCCTCCGTGCCCTCCTCCGTGCCCTCCTCCGTGTCCTCCTCCGTGCCCTCCTCAGTGCCCTCCTCAGTGCCCTCCTCCGTGTCCTCCTCCGTGCCCTCCTCAGTGCCCTCCTCCGTGCCCTCCTCCATGTCCTCCTCCGTGCCCTCCTCCGTGCCCTCCTCCGTGCCCTCCTCTGTGCCCTCCTCTGTGCCCTCCTCTGTGCCCTCCTCAGTGCCCTCCTCCGTGTCCTCCTCCGTGCCCTCCTCTGTGCCCTCCTCCGTGCCCTCCTCCGTGCCCTCCTCCGTGTCCTCCTCCGTGCCCTCCTCCGTGCCCTCCTCCGTGCCCTCCTCCGTGTCCTCCTCCGTGCCCTCCTCCGTGCCCTCCTCCGTGCCCTCCTCCGTGCCCTCCTCCGTACCCTCCTCCGTGCCCTCCTCTGTGCCCTCCTCCGTGCCCTCCTCCTTCTTTGCTCATCTAAAGTCAGTAGTATAGCTATGAGCATGGATGCCCCTGGCATGTTGGCATACAGATTGTTGTGCAACACGTGTGACTGCTCAGCTCCTCACTAACAGTGTTGCTTTCTCTGACATGTAGACGGATTGTCTAATTTTATACCACCTTTTATATGGTCTAATTTTAGACAGGACATTTTGCTGTTGCGCACACCGCGTAGCCTGCGCTGCCCCAACGTTCTTTTGTGGATCCCCGTAACTCCCTCATTAGCATATTTGACTAGCAAATCAATGGTGTGTCTAGCGCAGTTTTTCGCGGACGGATGCGCCGGTCTATCGAAATTACGCCGGACAAAAAAATTAGATTTCTTGCGTATCTCGTTCTGGGAGTGCCGTGCATCGAAACGCACGCGCACATTTAGACTTACGCCGCGCATCTCCTGTTACGCCGGCGTAATCGCTCTGTGAATCTCGCCCCAGGTATTTATTTACTTTTTCTGAGTGTTTAAAAATGTATTTTTAGAGTTGGGGGGGTTACTGGATTTAACAAAAAAAAAATTGTGTACAGTTTTTTAATGTTTTCTTTTCCTGTGTATTATTACAGGTGCTGATATAGGACTGTCTATGTATATATATAGAGATAGATCTATGTGTGTGTGTATATATATATATACATAGACAGTGCTATATCAGCACCTGTAATAATACACAGGAAAAGAAAACATTAAAAAACTGTACACAATTTTTTTTTTTTTAATCCAGAAAAATACTCAGAAAAAAGTAAATAAATCCATGGATTTGTATTTATAGTATTTAAATATTATAATATAAAAGTTAATATTTTTATATACACAAAAATGAAATGTAAAGGGGCGGGGACTGCTGTGAATGTAAGATACAGAGATGCATAAATTGATGTCACTTTATAAGCACCTGTAATAATAATATTAGTAATCATAATAATAATAATAATAATAATAATAATAAATCGCAAAAGAAAGCATTATAATAACTAATTACAAAAAAATCGAATCCAATAAACCCAACTTTAAAAATACATTGTAAATGCTCATTAAATCAATTAAATAAATGGAATTTTTTATTTATATTATTTAAATGTAATATAATATAATATTAATAAAATATAAATGTAATATAATATAATATTAATAAAATATAAATATAATATAATATTAATAAAATATAAATGTAATATAATATAATATTAATAAAATATAAATGTAATATAATATAATATTAATAAAATATAAATATAATATAATATTAATAAAATATAAATATAAATGTAATATAATATAATATTAATAAAATATAAATGTAATATAATATAATATTAATAAAATATAAATATAAATATAATATAATATTAATAAAATATAAATGTAATATAATATAATATTAATAAAATATAAATATAATATAATATTAATAAAATATAAATATAATATAATATTAATAAAATATAAATGTAATATAATATAATATTAATAAAATATAAATATAATATAATATTAATAAAATATAAATGTAATATAATATAATATTAATAAAATATAAATGTAATATAATATAATATTAATAAAATATAAATGTAATATAATATAATGTATATATTACATTCACATCAGTTCCTGTCTTTTACTATTCATTTTTATATGTGTATGTGGGGGCAGGAAAGGGGGGGGGGGGAAATAGCACACATCGGGCCAGATTCACAGAGCGATCACGCCCGTCTAGACTGGAGTAATTTCAAATTTTGCGCGTTTTCTAGCTAGTCGGAAACCTCAAACCATGAAAAGACGGCTTTGCGCTTCAATCCGACTGGATTACGTGTTCGTACGCCTTCGGATCTACGCTGCAATAAAATTGCGGCCGCTGGGTGGAGTTCCCATCGTTTTCCGCGTCGGGGTATGCTAATGAGCTTTTGCCGGCGATCCCCGAAATTACGATCTTCAATCGCAATCTCTTACGGCCCCTTTAGTCATCTTTTTTTTTGCGTAACACTATACCAGATTTTTGCTGCTCTAATATCAGACAGCCCATGTTAAGTATGGCCGTCGTTCCCGCGTCGAATTTCTACGTTTTCCGACGTCTTTTATTATTTTTGACGTAAGTCGTCCGGGAATAGGAATGTCCGTAAACGCCGCCACTCAGACAACGAATGACGTAACGACCTGATTTCGTGCAATGCACGGCGGGAAATTTCTGAACGGAGCATGCGCAGTCCGATCGCCGCGGGGACGCGCTTAATTTAAATGCTTCACCCCCCCTAATCGCGTATTTCGATTACGCGGCGAGAAATAGACTACGCCGCCGGGCAAAAATCTACCAGGATTCGGTGTAGAGCCTGGGGAAATACGGCAGCGTAGAGTATTTCGATTACGCAGCGCAATATTAAGTGTATCTGAATCTGGCCCGATATTTTTTATTGTGCTTTTATTATTTATTACATTTTTTCCCCTTTTAATTCTTTATTTAAGTTTTTTTGTGTTTTTTTTCCCCTTATTTTCTTATATTTCTTATATTATTATTTCTAGTATTTAAATATTATAATATAAAAGTACATTTTTTTATACACAAAAATGAAATGGTAAAGGGCGGGGACTGATGCGAATGTAAGATACATTGGTGGCACTATATAAGTACCTGTAACAATAATATTAGTAATCATAACAATAATAAATAGCAAAAGAAAGTATTAAAGCAAAAAAAAAATATCAAAGAAATCTAATCCAATAAACCCAACTCTAAAAAAAAAAAATATAGATAATTTAAAATGTAAATGCCCATCAAAATAAATTAAATAAATGGCATTTTTTTTATCTATATTGTTTCAATGTAATATAATATAATATATTTATAAAATATAAATGTAATAGAATACGTTATATCTAGTATGAATATATTTAATGTTTATTTACTTTTGTGAAAGAGCACAGATAAAGGAATAGGATGTTTTTAACATGTGACTGTATTTGTCTAGACAACAAAATAAAATAAAAAAATGACTTTGTGAAATGAAGATTTTTAATAAAACAGATAAATAATTAAATCGTTTGGTCAAGTTTACAAATTCAATAAATACTAAACACATTTTCACTTTATATAAAATATTGATATTTAAGTATTACATCAACAGTTTTATTTATTTATTAATTTATTTTTTTAATGCCATTTTATTTATTATTTTTTTTCCCCTTTTTTGCTGAGCATTTAAAATAAATCTTTACAGTCGGGGGGGGGGGGGGGGGAAACTTGATTTTGGTATTTTGTTTCATTTTTTATTTTTCTTTGGCGCTATAAATAGTGTATTAAATCCACACTTCACCCGGCGCACTTCGGACCCCCATAAATCTCCTCCTGGGGGGGGGGGGGGACCTGACTTGTTCAATGATGTGAATAATGTTGGAATAATTGTGTCTTTTAAAGACTTTTCCCCTCCGCCTCCCCTGAGCCCAGGTCACGGATTTCCCGGGTAATTTGTCACACTTAATGATCATTAATAATGAGATAATTCTCTGATGGGGGGGGGGGGACAGGCGTGATCTGTGGAGGGTCAGGTGAAGGTTGGTGATGAATTCCCCCCCCCCCTCGTTGTATAAACATTCGGCCCCCTTGATCTGGTTAAGTGTTAAAAACAGCTTGCAGCGGGTTCAGACAATGGGGGGGGCTGGGAGGGGGGGCTTGGTGGGTCTCTATAGAGTCACATTCATTATCTACTTAATTCTTATTCATGAGCCCCCAGGAATGGGGGGGGGGGGGCACAGATCAATCTTCATGAGCCAAGAATGCTGTACCAACCATATGGTGCCCCCCTCCCCTCCCCCCTCCCCATTCACATCTTCATTACTCCTAATTGAATTGTTGATAGAGACACGTGTGAGAATTGAAGGGGGGTAAGGGGGGGGGGCCCTCATGTATCACACACCCAATACTTGTATCAGAGGGGCCCCTGAGAGCCTGTCAGAGGAGCGGAGACTGGGGGGGGGACAAACCTCAGGGGCCCCCACTGACAATATGTCTCACGGATACCCCAAAGCGTAATTTATTCCTTTTCACCCCCCCAAAATAACCCTTTACAGCTTAGAAAGGATCTCACCCATAAAATAATAATATACAAAATAAAATGATACAAAAAAAACTGAAGAAAGATAAATTGTTTTAAAAAAATAAAAAATAAACATTAATACAAATACAAATAATTATACTAAAAATAAAGAACACTACAATAAAAAAATAAATAAATAAAAAAGGATTCATCAATGAGAAGTTATATAAAAAATAAAATAAGTATATGAAAAGACTGCCAAGAATAATAGAAAAGAGAAAAAAAGCAAAAAGTTACAGTTTAAGAAAAAAAATAGGTAAATGCCTAGAATTTAAGAAAATAAATAGCACTATACAAGAAAAAAAAATGTGAAGAATTAGAACAATGCACGAAAAAGAAAGCAAAAGTTCTAAAAGAAAAAAAAAATAAAGGTCCTCTAAACCTTTATTTTTTTTTTCTTTTAGAACTTTTGCTTTCTTTTTCATGCATTGTTCTAATTCTTCACATTTTTTTTCTTGTATAGTGCTATTTATTTTAGAAATTAAAAAACCACAACAGTGAAAAACACGAAAAACTGCTAAGAATGAAAAAAAGAAAAGAAAAAGAAAATCCAGTGAGACCGATTGCCTGCAAAAAAAATATATAAAAAAGAAAGAAATAAAGAACAAATATTAATGAGAAAAAGTATTCATAAATGTTTAGAGAAGTTGTTAAAAAAAAATAACTATAAAAAAGAAAACTGCCGAGAATCAGAACAATAAAGCAAAAAATACGTTCTAAATGATAATAAAAAAATGTTTAGAGGATATTTTAGAAATTAAAACACAACAGTGAATAAAAAACTGTCAAGAATCAGAACAATAGGGAAAAATAACATGTTCTAAATATTATAAAAACAAGTGTTGAGGAGATTTTAGAAATAAAAATAACACGACTGCTAAGAATGAATAAAATAAAAAGGAAAACAAAATTCAGTGACACCCAACCCAAAAGTTGTTAATTTTTTTAAAATAACTATAAAAAAAGAAAACTGTCAAAAAGCAAAACAACCAAGCAAGACATAAGTTCTAAATAATAATAAAAAAAATGTTTAGGGGATATCTTAGAAATTAAAACACAACAGTGAAAATAAAACTGCCAAGAATCAGAACAATGAATGAAAAAGAAAATAAAAAAAGTTCTAAATGAAAATGTTTTTTTAATGTTTAGAGGAGAATTTAGAAATTAAAACGCCGCAACAGGGAAACACAACTGCTAAGAATGAATAAAAGGAAAAAAAAATCCAGTGAGACTGATTGCTTGCAAAAAATTAAAAAATAAAATAAACAATATTAAAATGAGAAAAAAAAGTAGAAAAATAACTACAAAAAAGAAAACTGCCAAGAATCAGAACAATAAAAGAAGGCATATGTTCTAAATAATAATTAAAAAAAATGTTTAGAGGATATTTTTAGAAATTGAAAAACAACAGTGAAAAAAAAAAACCTGTTAAGAATCAGACCAATAGGGAAAAGCAAATGTTCTAAATATTATAAAAAAAAAAGTCTTGAGGAGATTTTAGAAATTAAAATAACACGACAGTCAAATACAATTGCTAGGAATGAATAATATAAAAAGGAGAACAAAATTCAGTGACACCCATTGTTTGCAAAAAAAATAAAAAAATAAAGAACAATATTAAAATGAGAAAAAAGAAAGTATTCATAAATGTTTAGAGAAGTTGTCCTGAACAATAAAAAAAAACTATAAAAAAGAAAACTGACAAGAATCAGAACAATAAAGCAAGACATACATTCTAAATGATAATAAAAACATGTTTAGAGGATATTTTAGAAATTAAAATAACACAACAGTGAAAAACAATTGCTAGGAATGAATCAAATAAAAAGGAAAACAAAATTCAGTGAAACCCATTGTTTGCAAAAAAAAAAAGTTGTTAATTTTTTTTTTTAAATAACTATAAAAAAGAAAACTGACAAAAAGCAAAACAACCAAGCAAGACATAAGTTCTAAATAATGATAAAAAAATGTTTAGAGGATATTTTCAGAAATTAAAACACAACAGTGAAAATAAAACTGCCAAGAATCAGAACAATGAATGAAAAAGAAAATAAAAAAAGTTCTAAATGAAAATGTTTTTTTAATGTTTAGAGGAGAATTTAGAAATTAAAACACCGCAACAGGGAAACACAACTGCTAAGAATGAATAAAAGGAAAAAAAATCCAGTGAGACTGATTGCTTGCAAAAAAACATAAAATAAAATAAACAATATTAAAATGAGAAAAACAAGTAGAAAAATAACTACAAAAAAGAAAACTGCCAAGAATCAGAACAATAAAGGAAGGCATATGTTCTAAATAGTAATAAAAAAAAATGTTTAGAGGATATTTTTAGAAATTGAAACACAACAGTGAAAAAAAAATATTATACAAAAAAAAGTCTTGAGGAGATTTTAGAAATTAAAATAACACGACAGTGAAAAACAATTGCTAGGAATGAATAATATAAAAAGGAAAACAAAATTCAGTGACACCCATTGTTTGCAAAAAAAATAAAAAAATAAAGAACAATATTAAAATGAGAAAAAAGAAAGTATTCATAAATGTTTAGAGAAGTTGTCCTGAACAATAAAAATAACTATAAAAAAGAAAACTGCCAAGAATCAGAACAATAAAGCAAGGCATAAGTTCTAAATAATAATAAAAAAATGTTTAGAGGATATTTTGGAAATTAAAACACAACAGTGAAAATAAAACTGGCTGAATCAGAACAATAGGGATAAGCAAATGTTCTAAATAATATTAAAAAAAAAAGTGTTAAGGTTATTTTAGAAATTAAAATAACACAACAGTGAAAAACAACTGCTAAGAATGAATAGAAGGAAAACAAAATCCACCCATTGTTTGCAAAAAAAAAAAAAGAAGAATATTAAAATGAGAAAAAAAAATGTTTATGAAAAATAAAAATAACTATAAAAAAACTTTAGAGGATATTTTAGAAATTAAAAGAACACAACAGTGTTTTTTTTTGTTGTTGCTAAGAATCAGAATAAGGAAAAGAATAGGCTCTAAATAAAATAAATACATGTTTGTAATATATTTTAGAAACTAAAAGAACACACTAGTGAAAAAAAAAAACTGCGAAGAATCAGAATAAAGGAAGGCATAATTTCTAAATAAAAACAAAATTATGTTCAGAGGATATCTTTGAAATTAAAAGAGCACACCAGTGAAAAACAACGGCTAAGAATGAATAAAAGAAAAACAAAATCCATTTAGTGAAACCCAAATAGAAATAAAAAACAATCTAAAATTAGAAGAAAAAAATGTATTCATAAATGTTTAGAGAAGTTAATAAAAAATAAAAAATTGCTATAAAAAGAAAACTGCCAAAAATCAGAACAATAAAAGGAAGAAGGCATGAGTTCTAAATGAAAAAAAAATTGATGTTTAGAGAATATATTTTTTTTTAAATCAAAATAACACAATGAATACCGTACATAACTGTTGACGCTATATAAATCCTGTATAATAATAATAATAATAATAATAATAATAATAATAATAATAACAGTGAAAACTGCTTAGATTGGACAAAATAAAATGTAAAAAAAAATTACAGCCATTCATATTAATTGCAGAATAAAATAAAAAAGAATAATATGAAAATTAGGGGAAAAAAAATCATAAACGTTAAGAGAAGTTATTAAAAATTAAAATTTCTATTAAAAAACTGCCAAGCAAAATGAAGAAGGAGGTAAAACAAAGACATACAGATGAAAAAGTAATTCAATTCTTAGGGAAGAGTTTAGAAGATAATTAACGCTTTATGTACAAAAAACGCCAAGAATTGAGAATAATAGAAGAAAAAAAAAAAAAATAGTTTAGAAATGAAAATGACATCACAGTGAAAAACAACTTCCAAGAATGGATAAAATCCAAGAAACAAAATAAATAAATAAATAAATAAATCCGCGTCTTCTATTGTTTCTCCAATAAAAGCGGAAATTATAAATGCTCACATTAGGGATGTCGAATTTTCCAGATGAATAATAATGGGAAACGTGAAAAGGAAGTGCGATCGTTTTTACAAATTAGACCCTGAGATTTCCCTGGAAAAAAATATATATTTTGAAAAAAAAAAAAACCCCTTCACTATTTTGGGCAAAGAGAAGATTATTATTATTATTATTTATTAATATTATTATAATTATTATATTATCATATTATTCTGGAATATTGAAACATTGTACATCCGTGCCCCACACAGTTGCACCTCGCAGACTATTTTATATAATAATTATGAGGGGAGACATAGAAACCACCCCCCCCCCCCCACCTTCTCCCCCCCCCCCTCACCTTCCCCCTCCCACCTCCCCCCCCCCCCCCCCCCTCACCTTCCCCTCTACTACTCATCATAAATGTGGACGTGGCTTAATTTAATATCCAATATTTAATTTAACCTTTATTATTAATTAATTGCTTGAAGGGTTAAATATTTTTTACATTTAGGGCCGGATTCACGTACGCATTACTGGACCGGCGTAGCGCACCGCCTTTACGTTAGACCGGCGCAATGTAGCGGCGCAATCACCCTATTCTCTGAGCTTTTACGCAGAAGTTAGCACCTGCGCAACGTTATTTCAGAGGCGTAAGGAGGAGTAATACAAATTGGGAAGGACGTGGGCGTGTTACATTGAAATGAGCCGTGACCCCATGCAAATGAAGGGCCGGCCGGCTCGCGCATGCGCGCTTGAAGCAGACCATGGTCGGCACCTCTGTGCGCATGCTCCCAACTCAGGAACGGCGCAATCAGTGAAATTGGAAGTGGACCCGGGCAACTCAGTGAGCTACGCAGACACCATAAATAGACAGACAAACGCACTTCCATTGCAAAAGTACATCCCTTTGTATCCCTCCCTATACAGCAAGGTGCTTTTGTTTATTAGCGTGTGTTTGTTGGTTTGTGACGTGTCTCTGAGATATTTGGGGACTGTTTTGCAGAGTGATTTTTGTCTTTTCTGTGTTTTCTTTGTTCTTATTTTGTTTAAATTATATTTTTGCTGGTCAATTTTTTTGTTTTTCTTGGGTTCTGTTTGTGTATGATTTGGGAATGTGGGGGTGACATTCCTGCCGGAAAAGGGGTGTCACCCCCATTTGTGGTGGAGAAGTGATCCCCTTTTTTTTGTTCCTTTTTTTTTTTTTGCTGGAAAATTTTTGATTTTGCTGGTCATTTTTTTTTTGTGTGTTGTGAATGCTGTTTGAATGTGGGGGTGACACTCCTGCCGGAAAAGGGGTGTCACCCTCTATTTTGGTGGAGAAGGGTTCCCCAGGACCAGGGAGAAGTGATCCCCAGGTCCGTGTGAATGGTGTATGAATGTACAGTGACATAATTGGAGCCTTGGCGTGGCGTTGCTGCTCACAAGTCCTGCATGGTGGGCTTGTGCCAATCCAATGTGATGAGGATGTGGGGTGTGTGTGCTAGGGACCACAGTGGTGTGCATGCATGCATTCTCATTGTGCCATGATTAATGTGTATGTTTAACGTGCAAAGATGCCCAATGTGAGCTGTCTCCTGGCTGCTCTTCCCTCAGAAGACGGGGTAACCTCGGTTAGGGGGGATTGTCTGGTTCGGGGGTCAGGTCATCACGTAGGTCAATCTGCAGACCCTTTCTTACTGCGAAGTTGTGCAGCATGCAACATGCACCGATGATCTGACATACAACGTTTGGGGAATACAAGAGGGTACCATGGGGGGTTCCGGATAGGAGTCATGAGATGGGGTCCCAGTGCATATGCAGAGTCACCTTGAAGGGATAAGACAGGAGGATGTTAGTAGTGCATGTGCCCCTTGTGATTTCAGCATCATGGGGGGGGGGCAGTCATGCCTGCCACCCATGTCACTCACCAACCAGCCAGCTGTCCCCATACATGTTGTGTTGGAAATCTGTGGGGATGGGGCTCTGATTGTATATGTAGCTGTCATGGGTGTCATGGGTGGTGCCATGTGTTGGGCTGCTGATGTCCTCCTGCAGGGTTGAGGGTAATTCCAGGATGGCATGAGGGGTGAATCTGAAGATGCGAGACACCTCAGAATCTCTCATGCCAAAGATGTCTATGCGTGTGTGATATATCAAGTGAAGAATGAGGGGCTTGTATCAGATAAGAATATTATATCCATCAAGGTTTTAAAGGGCTATTGAAAGATAGTGAGACCGTGTTTGTAATTTGTATGAATGTTATGTATTGATGGATATATGTAGGTATATTTCTGCTCAAAATGTTTATAAAAGCAAAGAAATTTTTTTTGGAAAAAAAAAAATCCTCTCCCGTGCCCTCCTCTGTGCCCTCCTCTGTGCCCTCCTCCGTGCCCTCCTCCGTGCCCTACTCCGTGCCCTCCTCAGTGCCCTCCCCCGTGCCCTCCTCCGTGCCCTCCCCCGTGCCCTCCTCCGTACCCTCCTCCGTGCCCTCCTCAGTGCCCTCCTCTGTGCCCTACTCCGTGCCCTCCTCCGTGTCCTCCTCTGTGCCCTCCCCCGTGCCCTCCTCCGTGCCCTCCCCCGTGCCCTCCTCCGTACCCTCCTCCGTGCCCTCCTCAGTGCCCTCCTCTGTGCCCTACTCCGTGCCCTCCTCCGTGCCCTCCTCAGTGCCCTCCTCCGTGCCCTCCTCCGTGCCCTCCTCAGTGCCCTACTCCGTGCCCTCCTCCATGCCCTCCCCCGTGCCCTCCTCAGTGCCCTCCTCTGTGCCCTACTCCGTGCCCTCCTCCGTGCCCTCCTCAGTGCCCTACTCCGTGCCCTCCTCCGTGCCCTCCCCCGTGCCCTCCTCCGTGCCCTCCCCCGTGCCCTCCTCCATGCCCTCCTCCGTGCCCTACTCCGTGCCCTCCTCAGTGCCCTCCCCCGTGCCCTCCTCCGTGCCCTCCCCCGTGCCCTCCTCCATACCCTCCTCCGTGCCCTCCTCTGTGCCCTCCTCTGTGCCCTACTCCGTGCCCTCCTCCGTGCCCTCCTCCGTGCCCTCCTCCGTGCCCTCCTCAGTGCCCTACTCCGTGCCCTCCTCCGTGCCCTCCCCCGTGCCCTCCTCCGTGCCCTCCCCCGTACCCTCCTCCGTGCCCTCCTCAGTGCCCTCCTCTGTGCCCTACTCCGTGCCCTCCTCCGTGCCCTCCTCAGTGCCCTCCTCCGTGCCCTCCCCCGTGCCCTCCTCCGTACCCTCCTCCGTGCCCTCCTCAGTGCCCTCCTCTGTGCCCTACTCCGTGCCCTCCTCCGTGCCCTCCTCAGTGCCCTCCTCAGTGCCCTCCTCCGTGCCCTCCTCCGTGCCCTCCTCAGTGCCCTCCCCCGTGCCCTCCCCCGTGCCCTCCTCAGTGCCCTCCTCCTTCTTTGCTCATCTAAAGTCAGTAGTATAGCTATGAGCATGGATGCCCCTGGCATGTTGGCATACAGATTGTTGTGCAACACGTGTGACTGCTCAGCTCCTCACTAACAGTGTTGCTTTCTCTGACATGTAGACGGATTGTCTAATTTTATACCACCTTTTATATGCTCTAATTTTAGACAGGACATTTTGCTGTTGCGCACACCGCGTCGCCTGCGCTGCACCAACGTTCTTTTGTGGATCCCCGTAACTCCCACATTTGCATATTAGACTAGCAAATCAATGGTGTGCCTAGCGCAGTTTTGCTCGGACGGATGCGCCTGTCTAACGAAATTACGCCGGACAAAAAAAAAGAATATTTCTTGCGTATCTCGTTTTGGGGATGCGGCGCATCGAAACGCACGCGCACATTTAGACTTACGCCGCGCATCTCCTGTAACGCCGGCGTAATCGCTCTGTGAATCTCGCCCCAGGTATCCAAATATAACTTAACTTTATTTATTTTTCTATTTATTGAATGCTTAAAGGGATGAACACTTATTTTATTTTGTTTTAATCCTATAAACTATTTTTAGGAAGACAATTCCTTTTTATGGTCGGCGCTTTTTATTTTCTTAATTTTTATTTGCAGAACCAAACACGTTTTTTTTTTTCTTGGCCACCGCTGGAAATAATGAAATCTTCATTTCTGCTTTAGGCTTTTTTTTTTTTTTTATAGTCCAGAAAAAATGAAGTTCTGTCTTTTTAAAAATTGTAAAATCATTTCTCCAAAATTGTTATGCGTGAGAAGTAGCAGAGAAATGTAATAGGCAGAACCATCGGGGGAGGGGGGGGGGGTTACGGTAATCCCACCGAGCCGAATGTGGCGGATCGATGTCTGCGACACATAATTGTACGTCAAAAATAATAATATCCAATATTTAATTTAACCTTTATTATTTTTATTTATTGATTGCTTGAAGAGTTAAATATTTTTTTTTACATTTAGTATCCAAATATAACTTAACCTTTATTTATTTTCTATTTATTGATTGCATAAACGGATGAATATTTATTTTTTTTTCATATTTTTTTTCTATCCTATAAACTACTTTAGGCAGCACTTTTTATTTTCTTAAAATATATAATTTTTTTTCTGTACTAAAGAAAAATGTAAAAAAAAAATAAGAATTCTTTATTATTTTCACTGGTGGCCAAGGAAAAAAAAAATATGTGTTTGGTTCTGCAAATAAAAATTAAGAAAATAAAAAGTGCTGCCTAAAAAAAAATGTCAAGGATTAAACAAAAAAACCTTTAATCCACAAAAGATAATTTTCTTCTACGCTATATAAAAAAAAAACCGTAAAGAACATAAAATAAAAAATAAAATTAAGATTACTTTATTGTTTTCACCGGTGGCCAAGAAAAAAAAATGTGGTTCTACAAATAAAAATGAAGAAAATAAAAAGTGCTGCCTAAAAAAAATGTCAAGGATTAAACAAAAAAACCTTTAAAAAATAAAAGTGTTCATCCCTTTAAGCAATAAATACACATACATATATATAATAAAGGTTAAGTTATATTTGGATATTAAATTAAAAAATTTTTTTTTATCTCTTTACCAAACAAAATGAAAAAAAATAATGAAAAAAAATTAAAATGTCTTTATTATTTTCACCAGTGGCCAGGAAAAAAAATGTGGTTTTACAAATAAAAATTAAGAAAATAAAAAGTGCCGCCTAAAAAAAATGTCAAGGATTAAACAAAAAAACCTTTAAAAAATAAAAGTGTTCATCCCTTTAAGCAATAAATACATATATATATATAATAAAGGTTAAGTTATATTTGGATATTAAATTAAAAAAAATATATTTTAACTCTTTATCAAACAAAATGAAAAAAAATAATGAAAAAAAATTAAAATGTCTTTATTATTTTCACCAGTGGCCAGGAAAAAAAAATGTGGTTTTACAAATAAAAATTAAGAAAATAAAAAGTGCTGCCTAATATAGTTTATAGGATTTAAAGCAAAAAATGAAAAAATAAAAGTGATCATCCCTTTAAGCAATTAATGAAGACAGAACATCATTTTTGTAGAACCACATTTTTTTTTCTTGGCCACCGGTGAAAACAATAAAGTAATCTTAATTTTATTTTTTATTTTATGTTCTTTACGGGTTTTTTTTATATAGCACAGAAAAAAATTATCTTTTGTCTTTATTGATTGCTG
The DNA here is from genome assembly GCA_029574335.1 of Rana kukunoris. Lineage (NCBI taxonomy): Eukaryota > Metazoa > Chordata > Amphibia > Anura > Ranidae > Rana > Rana kukunoris. The sequence goes on from JAJQKJ010000149.1 coordinate 45,206, forward strand.
AAAGGGATGATCACTTTTATTTTTTGCTTTAAATCCTATAAACTATATTAGGCAGCACTTTTTATTTTCTTAATTTTTATTTGTAAAACCGCATTTTTTTTCCTGGCCACTGGTGAAAATAATAAAGACATTTTAATTTTTTTTCATTCTTTTTTTTCATTTTTTTTGGTAGAGAGATAAAATATATTTTTTTAATTTAATATCCAAATATAACTTAACCTTTATTATATATATATGTATTTATTGCTTAAAGGGATGAACACTTTTATTTTTTAAAGGTTTTTTTGTTTAATCCTTGACATTTTTTTTAGGCAGCACTTTTTATTTTCTTAATTTTTATTTGTAGAACCACATTTTTTTTCTTGGCCACCGGTGAAAACAATAAAGTCATCTTAATTTTATTTTTTATTTTATGTTCTTTACGTTTTTTTTTTTTATATAGCACAGAAAAAAATATCTTTTGTCTTTATTGATTGCTTAAAGGGATGATCACTTTTATTTTTTGCTTTAAATCCTATAAACTAATAGCACTTTTTATTTTCTTAATTTTTATTTGTAAAACCGCATTTTTTTTCCTGGCCACTGGTGAAAATAATAAAGACATTTTAATTTTTTTTCATTATTTTTTTTCAGTTTTTTTTGGTAAAGAGATAAAATATATTTTTTTAATTTAATATCCAAATATAACTAAACCTTTATTATTTATATTTATTGATTGCTTAAAGGGATGAACACTTTTATTTTTTAAAGGTTTTTTTTTTTTAATCCTTGACATTTTTTTTTAGGCAGCACTTTTTATTTTCTTAATTTTTATTTGTAGAACCACATTTTTTTTTCTTGGCCACCTGTGAAAATAATAAAGAATTCTTATTTTTTTTTTTACATTTTTCTTTACATTTTAGTACAGAAAAAAATTATATATTTTTTTAAATAATAATATCCAGAAAATGTCTGGGGGGGGGGGGGGGGCACGGTCCCTTGTGTGTTCCTTTCAATGGTATTTCTATAGACTCCTGTGTACCAGGCAGTGCAATCAGCACCCAGATGGAGAGCAGATTGCCGACCTTGAGGAGCGGTAACGCAGAATCAACATGTGGCATCACTCACATCACAGCGGTAAGGACAAAGTATGGGCACCCCCTGTGTACGGGTGACTCCGCCTGTCCCTGGAGATAGTTCTATAAAACGCACATTCATCTTAAAAATCTGGCCGATCCCAATCACAGAAAGGCCTACAAAGTACTAAAGAGCCAACAGCCCCCCCTCCCCCTCCCGTTGGCCCTTGGATTGGTAAACTGCCCCCCTCCCCCTCCCACTGGCCCTATTTATGTCATTTAGTGGCCTATGACCAATCCATGGCCCCCCCATAAGGAACACGGATCGGTGTTGGAAGGCACCGGCTGAAAGTCCGGGACCGTCCCGAATTCTAATCGTTTGAGGAAATGTCCACTTTCCAAATTTAGACAAAAAATGCAACGAGGCGCCGTTCTCATTGTGATATCTCCCCCCCCCCCCAGCCCAAAAGTCCCCACAAACAACTGGGCCGGTCTTTTTACGACTCCGGCAAATTCCAATACAGAGGAGGAGGAGGAGATGATACCAGAGCTCATCATTTGTTCCATCAAAAGATCTCTCTACTGTACGGGGGGGGGGGGGGGTCATCTACCAACGACCCGTCATGTCTGCTCTAGAACCTTCACTGAGATGGTGAGTAGATCTAGAAATATATCTGACCCCAGGTAGACCCAATAAGAGATCTAGGAGGATACCTGACCACAGGTGGACCCAATAAGAGATCTAGGAGGATATCTAACCACATGTGGACCCAATAAGAGATCTAGAAGGATACCTGACCACAGGTGGACCCAATAAGAGATCTAGAAGGATATCTGACTACAGGTGGACCCAATAAGAGATCTAGGAGGATACCTGACCACAGGTGGACCCAATAAGAGATCTAGGATGATATCTGACCACAGGTGGACCCAATAATAGATCTAGGAGGATATCTGACCACAGGTGGACCCAATAAAAGATCTAGAAGGATACCTGACCACAGGTGGACCCAATAAGAGATCTAGAAGGATACCTGACCACAGGTGGACCCAATAAGAGATCTAGGAGGATATCTGACCACAGGTGGACCCAATAAGAGATCTAGAAGGATACCTGACCACAGGTGGACCCAATAAGAGATCTAGAAGGATACCTGACCACAGGTGGACCCAATAAGAGATCTAGGAGGATATCTGACCACAGGTGGACCCAATAAGGGATCTAGGAGGATATCTGACCACAGGGGGACCCAATAAGAGATCTAGAAGGATACCTGATCAGAGGTGGACCCAGTAAGAGATCTAGAAGGATATCTGACCACATGTGGACCCAATAAGAGATCTAGAAGGATACCTGACCACAGGTGGACCCAATAAGAGATCTAGAAGGATACCTGACCACAGGTGGACCCAATAAGAGATCTAGGAGGATATCTGACCACAGGTGGACCCAATAAGAGATCTAGAAGGACACCTGATCACAGGTGGACCCAGTAAGAGATCTAGAAGGATACCTGACCACATGTGGACCCAATAAGAGATCTAGAAGGATACCTGACCACAGGTGGACCCAATAATAGATCTAGGAGGATACCTGACCACAGGTGGACCCAATATAAGATCTAGAAGGATACCTGACCACAGGTGGACCCAATAAGAGATCTAGGAGGATATCTGACCACAGGTGGACCCAATAAAAGATCTAGAAGGATACCTGACCACAGGTGGACCCAATAAAAGATCTAGAAGGATACCTGACCACAGGTGGACCCAATAAGAGATCTAGAAGGATACCTGACCACAGGTGGACCCAATAATAGATCTAGAAGGAAACCTGACCACAGGTGGACCCAATAATAGATCTAGGAGGATATCTGACCACAGGTGGACCCAATAAGAGATCTAGAAGGATACCTGACCACAGGTGGACCCAATAAGAGATCTAGAAGGATACCTGACCACAGGTGGACCCAATAAGAGATCTAGAAGGATACATGACCACAGGTGGACCCAATAAGAGATCTAGAAGGATACCTGACCACAGGTGGACCCAATAAGAGATCTAGGAGGATATCTGACCACAGGTGGACCCAATAAGAGATCTAGGAGGATATCTGACCACAGGGGGAACCAATAAGAGATCTAGAAGGATACCTGATCAGAGGTGGACCCAGTAAGAGATCTAGAAGGATATCTGACCACATGTGGACCCAATAAGAGATCTAGGAGGATATTTGACCACAGGGGGACCCAATAAGAGATCTAGAAGGACACCTGATCACAGGTGGACCCAGTAAGAGATCTAGAAGGATACCTGACCACATGTGGACCCAATAAGAGATCTAGAAGGATACCTGACCACAGGTGGACCCAATAATAGATCTAGGAGGATATCTGACCACAGGTGGACCCAATAAAAGATCTAGAAGGATACCTGACCACAGGTGGACCCAATAAGAGATCTAGAAGGATACCTGACCACAGGTGGACCCAATAAGAGATCTAGGAGTATATCTGACCACAGGTGGACCCAATAAGGGATCTAGGAGGATATCTGACCACAGGGGGACCCAATAAGAGATCTAGAAGGATACCTGATCAGAGGTGGACCCAGTAAGAGATCTAGAAGGATATCTGACCACATGTGGACCCAATAAGAGATCTAGGAGGATATTTGACCACAGGGGGACCAATAAGAGATCTAGAAGGACACCTGATCACAGGTGGACCCAGTAAGAGATCTAGAAGGATACCTGACCACATGTGGACCCAATAAGAGATCTAGAAGGATACCTGACCACAGGTGGACCCAATAATAGATCTAGGAGGATATCTGACCACAGGTGGACCCAATAAAAGATCTAGAAGGATACCTGACCACAGGTGGACCCAATAAAAGATCTAGAAGGATACCTGACCACAGGTGGACCCAATAAGAGATCTAGAAGGATACCTGACCACAGGTGGACCCAATAATAGATCTAGAAGGAAACCTGACCACAGGTGGACCCAATAATAGATCTAGGAGGATATCTGACCACAGGTGGACCCAATAAGAGATCTAGAAGGATACCTGACCACAGGTGGACCCAATAAGAGATCTAGAAGGATACCTGACCACAGGTGGACCCAATAAGAGATCTAGAAGGATACATGACCACAGGTGGACCCAATAAGAGATCTAGAAGGATACCTGACCACAGGTGGACCCAATAAGAGATCTAGGAGGATATCTGACCACAGGTGGACCCAATAAGAGATCTAGGAGGATATCTGACCACAGGGGGACCCAATAAGAGATCTAGAAGGATACCTGATCAGAGGTGGACCCAGTAAGAGATCTAGAAGGATATCTGACCACATGTGGACCCAATAAGAGATCTAGGAGGATATTTGACCACAGGGGGACCCAATAAGAGATCTAGAAGGACACCTGATCACAGGTGGACCCAGTAAGAGATCTAGAAGGATACCTGACCACATGTGGACCCAATAAGAGATCTAGAAGGATACCTGACCACAGGTGGACCCAATAATAGATCTAGGAGGATATCTGACCACAGGTGGACCCAATAAAAGATCTAGAAGGATACCTGACCACAGGTGGACCCAATAAGAGATCTAGAAGGATACCTGACCACAGGTGGACCCAATAATAGATCTAGAAGGAAACCTGACCACAGGTGGACCCAATAATAGATCTAGGAGGATATCTGACCACAGGTGGACCCAATAAGAGATCTAGAAGGATACCTGACCACAGGTGGACCCAATAAGAGATCTAGAAGGATACCTGACCACAGGTGGACCCAATAAGAGATCTAGAAGGATACATGACCACAGGTGGACCCAATAAGAGATCTAGAAGGATACCTGACCACAGGTGGACCCAATAAGAGATCTAGGAGGATATCTGACCACAGGTGGACCCAATAAGAGATCTAGGAGGATATCTGACCACAGGGGGACCCAATAAGAGATCTAGAAGGATACCTGATCAGAGGTGGACCCAGTAAGAGATCTAGAAGGATACCTGACCACATGTGGACCCAATAAGAGATCTAGGAGGATACCTGACCACAGGTGGACCCAATAATAGATCTAGAAGGAAACCTGACCACAGGTGGACCCAATAATAGATCTAGGAGGATATCTGACCACAGGTGGACCCAATAAGAGATCTAGAAGGATACCTGACCACAGGTGGACCCAATAATAGATCTAGAAGGAAACCTGACCACAGGTGGACCCAATAATAGATCTAGGAGGATATCTGACCACAGGTGGACCCAATAAGAGATCTAGAAGGATACCTGACCACAGGTGGACCCAATAAGAGATCTAGGAGGATATCTGACCACAGGTGGACCCAATAAGAGATCTAGAAGGATACATGACCACAGGTGGACCCAATAAGAGATCTAGGAGGATATCTGACCACAGGTGGGGCCAATAAGAGATCTAGGAGGATATCTGACCACAGGGGGACCCAATAAGAGATCTAGAAGGATACCTGATCAGAGGTGGACCCAGTAAGAGATCTAGAAGGATACCTGACCACATGTGGACCCAATAAGAGATCTAGGAGGATATCTGACCACAGGTGGACCCAATAAGAGATCTAGAAGGATACCTGACCACAGGGGGACCCAATAAGAGATCTAGGAGGATATCTGACCACAGGTGGACCCAATAAGAGATCTAGAAGGATACATGGCCACAGGTGGACCCAATAAGAGATCTAGAAGGATACCTGACCACAGGTGGACCCAATAAGAGATCTAGAAGGATACCTGACCACAGGTGGACCCAATAAGAGATCTAGGAGGATATCTGACCACAGGTGGACCCAATAAGAGATCTAGAAGGATACCTGATCAGAGGTGGACCCAGTAAGAGATCTAGAAGGATACCTGACCACATGTGGACCCAATAAGAGATCTAGAAGGATACCTGATGACAGGTGGACCCAGTAAGAGATCTAGAAGGATACCTGACCACATGTGGACCCAATAAGAGATCTAGAAGGATACCTGACCACAGGTGGACCCAATAAGAGATCTAGAAGGATATCTAACCACATGTGGACCTGATAATGTGAGACCTGGAAGTGTATCTGACCACAGTTGGACCTTTTAAAATCCTTATGGGATCTAGAAGTATACCTGACCACAAGTGGACCTGATGAAACCCTTGTGAGATCTAGAAAATACATTTGACCAGTTGGACCTTGTAAAATAAATTTGAGATCTAGAAAAATATATCTGACCACGGGTGGACCTGGTAAAAGCCCATATGAGATCTAGATACAAATCTGACCACAGCTGGACCTTATAATATGAGAGCTGGAAGTATATCTGACCACGGGTAGAACTGATAATATAAGATCTAGAAATCTGACCACAGTGGGACCTCGTTAAACCCCTTATGAGATCCAGAAATATATGTTTTATCAGGGCCACCCCTGGTCAGGTATCCTTCTAGATCTCATATTATCAAGTCCCCTTGTGTGGTCACATATGTTTCTAGATATTAGACGGGTTTTATCAGGTCCACCATTGGTCAGATATACTTCTAGACTTCATATGATCAGTTCTACCCGTGGTCAGGTGTGAGATCTAGAAATACACACACAAGTAGACCTGGTAATATGAGATCTAGAAATCTATCTGACCACAGGTGGACCTTTTTAAACCCTTGTGAGATCTAGAAGTATATCTGACCACAAGTGGACCTCATAATATGAGGTCTAGAAGTATAAATATGACCACAAGTGGACCTTGTTAAACCCTTTTGAGATCTAGAAATGTATCTGACCCCTGGGACAGATGATTCCTCCTCCTGTGTGGAATAGGAGGAGCCCCTCCCCCCTGCACTAGGCCTTGACAATACTTTCACCCGGATCTTCCACCCTCTCAGACAGATGTCCCCGTTACGTTGTAAGTTGTCCGCTCCATTTTCCGTCATGCCGGTTTGATGAGCCCCCCAAACACAATTTATACCCCCCCACCTGGACCTGAAATTCTACGGCTAGAAGAACAACCATGACTGGGACCCTCCCAGCTGTAGATGTGACTGTCAGATGTTCTGCTCCTCTGTGTGGCCCACCGTGGCCCCCTGTTTTATGTATATGAACTCTGATTTCACTATAATGCTCAATAAACATTATTTTTGTTTAAAAAAAAGAAATCTATCTGACCCCAGCCAGACCAGATAAAAGGCTCATGAGATCTGGAAAAATATCTGACCATGGGTGGAGCTGATAAGAGGCCTAGAAGGAAATCTGACCACAGTTGGACCTTGTAAAAGCCCATATGAGATCTAGAAATCTGACCACAAGTGGACCTGATAATATGAGACCTGGAAGTATACCTGACCACGGGTGGACCTGATAAAACCCTTAGAGGGGGGTCAGACCCTCTCTCCTGCATCGTAGTAATGAGGAGGCTTGGAAGCCAATAATACTCCCAATACGGCCCGGGAAAGAAGGCGGCTCAGAAGATGAAAATGGCGACAATCCCCACATTAATAACAAACAACGATGTCCACCATCCCCTCACCATCTGCCCACCATGCATCCCCCAACCATCATCCTTCCCCCCCCCACCATCTCCCACCACCATCCACCCCACCATCCATTCCCCCCCACCACCACCATCCATCACCCCCACCAACATCTATCCCCCCCCACCATCCATTCCCCCCCACCATCCATCACCCCCACCATCACCATCCCACCACCCCCCCCCACCCCAGCTTGGATCTGGAGCCTCCAGTCACAACACACAGTTGAGTATGAAAACATTGATAATTTATTGAATGATCACAGACCATGTATATTGTGTCCTCCTCAGAAAACTCTTCATCCATTATGGAATTCTCTCCATCACCTCCGGAATGGATGACCCATCCACTGACCAGCAGCTAAGGTGCAGTCCCTGGACTTCCAGTCTTGGATCCTTGTCCACGTATCCCCAAACCTGAACCCCTGACCATTGGGCCTCCACTTCTGGACTGCTGTCCCTGAACCCCTGACCTTTGGGCCTCCACCTCTGGACTGCTGTCCCTGAACCCCTGACCTTTGGGCCTCCACCTCTGGACTGCTGTCCCTGAACCCCTGACCATTGGGCCTCCACCTCTGTACTGCTGTCCCTGAACTCCTGACCATTGGGCCTCCACCTCTGGACTGCTGTCCCTGAACCCCTGACCATTGGGCCTCCACCTCTGGACTGCTGTCCCTGAACCCCTGACCTTTGGGCCTCCACCTCTGGACTGCTGTCCCTGAACCCCTGACCATTGGGCCTCCACCTCTGGACTGCTGTCCCTGAACCCCTGACCATTGGGCCTCCACCTCTGGACTGCTGTCCCTGAACCCCTGACCATTGGGCCTCCACCTCTGGACTGCTGTTTCTGGACTTCTGCCTATTAAACTCCTCTTCCCATCCCTGAATCACTTTCTTTAGATTCTGTCCCAATCCCTATGGATTCCCGTCCATGTATTTCTAGCCTGAACCCCTCTCCATTGAGCCTCCACCCCTAGACTACTGTTCCTGGACTCATGTCTATTAAGATCTCTGTCTTTGGATACTGTCATAACCCCCTTCTTGGATCCTAGTCCATGTACCTCCAGCCTGAACCCTTGTCCCTTAAGCCTCCATTCCAGGACTGCTGTTCCTGGTCTTCTGCCCATTAAGCCTCCATCCCTGTTTTTTGATTCTGTCCCAATATCTGGACCCCCTTTTGCTGGATTCTGTTCTGTTTTTGGACCCCCATCCCTGGCAGGTGTACAACTTGACTCATTTAGTAAAATAACCAGCGTTGGGGTCCTGAATTTAAACTCTGGGCTCTACCTGAATTGTTTTTCTCATTTTTCCTGGGGGGAGGGGGAAATTTATGTGTCTTCAGCTTTAGCAGACTACCCCCGAACTCCACCGTAATGTGATTGTGGAGAAAATGACCGCAGGAGGCTTGTCATGTGATATCCCTACGTGTTTTGACCTTTCTAATTATTGGCCTTCTTCAGGGGAGTTTTTATCTATGCGTGTATTTCTGCATTTCTCTTTTTCGCATAGCTAAAAACACCCCCTAAAGAAGACCAATAATTAGGTCGAAACGCGTAGGGTATCATGTGAAACTTTTTACACAAATCTATTGCTAGTCGGGTGGGCAGTGCTGAAAGCTCACATATATGTGTTATTCATTCTATAGATCTAAAGGTCAATCAGATAATGAAGCCCCTCCCCCCATTATACACAGCCACGCCAGACACCCAAGATTTACACCAGGACCTCATTACTGGTGGAAGAGGTTTTTGCCTATTCTGTATCTTTGGGCTCTTATCTCTCTGGGTGGAACTCTCAGTCCATGGACTAGGAACTCGCCGGTGTGCCCCCTGGTGGTCGGAGTAATTGATGGGCGATTGCGTTTCCTGCCAGGTTACTGATGGGACTGCACCTTACCCCTCCCCCAACAGAAGATCCAATGCCGTTCTGTATCACAAGTTCCTCCCGCCTGTTGCCCCTCCCCAAACAGAAGATCCAATGCCGTCCTGTTTCACAAGTCCCTCCCCCCTAAATGTCCACCTCAATCTCTTCTTCCTCTGAAAACTCATCGGCTGTGCGCTCCATGGAGGACCCCCGAGGGGAATGGAGGTAAAGTCCTTGTGACGTTGGGGAACATCCTCTTCCTATGGCCTCCTCGTCCTCGTCTCCCACCCCGACCTCTGGCATGGAGACCAGTTTCTCCAGAGCATGAGGAGGGATCTTTTTCAGGGACTCCACGTCGGCCTTCATCTCCTCCAGGTCCCTTTTTAGCTTGGCCCGCCGGTTCTGGAACCAGGTGATGACCTGGGCGTTGCTGAGTCCCAGCTGCTGGGCGATGTGGTCCCGGTCCGCGGGGGACAAGTACTTCTGGTAGAGGAAACGCTTCTCCAGTTCATAGATCTGATGGTTGGTGAAGGCCGTCCGCGACTTGCGTCTCTTCTTAGAGGTCGGCCGGTGTCCAAAGGAGCCGAGCGGCTCACGCCCTTCCAGTGTCAATGAAGAGATGGTGATGAGGATGGCGATGGCGATGGTGATGATGATGATGATGATGGTGGTGATGATGATGGTGGTGATGATGATGATGGTGATGATGATGATGATGATGATGATGATGATGATGATGGAAGTAATGATGATGATGATGATGGAGGTAATGATGATGATGGTGATGATGAGAGTGATGATGATGATGATGGAGGTAATGATGATGAGAGTGATGATGATGATGATGGAGGTAATGATGATGAGAGTGATGATGATGAGAGTGATGATGATGATGATGGTGATGATGGAAGTAATGATGATGATGATGATATAATCAAATGATGAAGAAAAAAAAAGAAAATTATTTAGTAAACCTCAACAAATGTAATTGTAGGCAAAGTTATCAGTCACAAGTCTATAAATAAAAATGTAAAAAGTCAAATTTCCAATTTCCTTCAGGAAAAGAACATAAAACATTAATATGATAAATGGGATAGAAGGTTTTCTATGTTTGGAATCCACGGATATTGAATTCCCACCAATCGGGGTCCTTCTAAAGGGGCTCCTCCCCCCTCCAGAGACTCTATAAAGATTTCTCTTCTCTAGTTATTTACTGTAACGGTATGGCCCGTGGGACCCAGAGGCTCTTGAAGGGGGCGGGGTACTCCTGTGCCAGCTTTACCAATGACTCTTGTGTCTAGGGTCATCCTGTGTCTGATAGGGGCATAGGATGACTGAGAAATGATATCTCGGATTACATGAGATGGGACAGTAATGATAATTCATGTATTGCAGGAGATCTTGAAATATTACAAGTGGTTGATTCTGAACCCAACAGGTTAATTGAAAGATGTAGATTGATGTTACTCACCTCCAGCTACCTGGCTGTAGTGATAAAAGCTTGCTGTGATTGCATTCTATTATCTATTGTGCTAATGAAGTCTGGCTTCTGAAGGACCTCTCAAGAACCTTTCATTGTGTGAAGTTCTATTGATGATAATATGGAATGTGACTTAGCACTAGTGTTGAGCAGAATACGCCATATTCGATTTCGCGATATATCTCGAATATATAGTCGAATATTCGAGAAATATTCGCTAAATACGAATATTCGTGATATTTTTTGGAAATGAAATGATTGCGAATTTTCGCTATTGCGATTTTTCGCTATTGCGATTTTTCGCTATTGCGAATATTCGAGAAATGCGGAATGGAGCACTCTGATTGGCTCAGAATATTCGTGATATATTACAATATAAAATAATCGCGCGATATCGCTATTGCCGAATAATCGCATTGCGATTTTTCGGCAATATAAAATGAGCGCTGCAGCTACTCGGCCCAAGGTCTCTAATCATACCAGCAATGCTTTTAGACGTCGATGGGGATCTCTAGGATGTGATCTTTTCTAAAAAAAAAATTGAAAAAATTTGAATATTCGAAATAGCGAATATTCGCCGCGATATTCGTGTTATTCGCGAATACTCGAATATGCAATATTCGTAGCGAATATTCGCAATGCGAATATTCGTGAGCAACACTACTTAGCACCCTCTAAAGGTCCGACGTCTTGGCTTGTGAATGTGTATTGTGTATCAGGTGATCATCGCGGAGTCAGAACGTCTGGGTAATGATTAGTAATTTGTTTATGTAGATTATCTGAATGTCATTATCTAAAGGAGTGTGTATTGAGCACCCATTGTGTCATGTTGTGGGTGGAGTTAAGCCATTGTTTCTTGGGGCTTCTAGCTGTATATAACAAGCTGAGTTTACCATTTAAGTATCTATCAGTTTGGAACCAGAGAACAGAGCTGTGTGTCTCGTTATTCTGGGGAAAATCCAATGGGTCCTGAGATTCACAAAGATCACCACCAGTGACAAGGAATCACCAACCACGGATGAAATGCTGAATGACACGTCATCAGCCACAGGTGTAAAACCACCGAGATCTCCATTATCCACTGCCAGAGATCCACAAATAACGTCACAGAACATCAGAATGACGTCATTTAAAGGAGGAGAACGGGGCCAATAATGAGCACTCTCTCCTGGCCGGTCCTCATTATCCACACCCATGATTCTCAACTCCAGTCCTCGGGGCGCCCCCAACAGGTCATGTTTTCAGGCTCGCCATTATTTTGCACGGGTGTTTTGATGAGTTTCACCGCCTTAGTAATGACCACGCCCGTTTCACCTGAGGGAAATCCTGAAAATACGACCTGTCGGGGCGCCTTGAGGACTGGAGCTGAGGAACAATAGGGAGGACTCTGGGGGGAATAAAATGGCCTCCTCTGAGGTTTTCATCCGTGGGCGATGCGGCGGTGTCTCCTTCCAGTGTTGATGTCGTAGGGTGAGGTGCGGAGACATGAAAGCGTACGGCGCATCTTCAGAATTCATCTCCGGAAGTTTCTATCATCTCCGGACTCAAAATGTTCTCATCATCTCCTCCCAACTATTAATAGTCTCCAGATTCCCCGACATCACGTCTCACAGTGTCTAACGTTCCAGATAATGTCGTGACGGCGCTCCGACCCCACCCCACCCCCGTGTTTTCCTCCCCTTTCCCCCACCCCATCCCCGTGTTTTCTTCCCCCTTCTCCCCACCCCAGCCCCGTGTTTTCCTCCCCCTTCCCCCACCCCACCCCCGTGTTTTCTTCCCCCTTGCCCCACCCCACCCCCGTGTTTTCTTCCCCTTCCCCCACCCCACCCCCGTGTTTTCTTCCCCCTTCTCCCACCCCAGCCCAGTGTTTTCCTCCCCCACCCCATCCCCGTGTTTTCCTCCCCCTTCCCCCACCCCATCCCTGTGTTTTCCTCCCCCTTCCCCCCACCCCATCCCCGTGTTTTCTTCCCACTTCTCCCCACCCCACCCCCGTGTTTTCTTCCCCCTTCCCCCACCCCACCCCCATGTTTTCTTTCCCCTTCTCCCCACCCCAGCCCCGTGTTTTCCTCCCCCACCCCATCCCCGTGTTTTCCTCCCCCTTCCCCCACCCCATCCCTGTGTTTTCCTCCCCCTTCCCCCCCCCACCCCATCCCCGTGTTTTCTTCCCCCTTCTCCCCACCCCACCCCCGTGTTTTCTTCCCCCTTCCCCCACCCCATCCCCGTGTTTTCTTCCCCCTTCTCCCCACCCCATCCCTGTGTTTTCCTCCTCCTTCCCCCACCCCATCCCTGTGTTTTCCTCCCCCCCCCACCCCACCCCATCCCTGTGTTTTCTTCCCCCTTCTCCCCACCCCAGCCCGTGTTTTCTTCCCCCTTCTCCCCACCCCACCCCCCGTGTTTTCCTCCCCCTTCCCCCACCCCATCCCCGTGTTTTCTTCCCCCTTCTCCCCACCCCAGCCCCGTGTTTTCCTCCCCCTTCCCCCACCCCATCCCCGTGTTTTCCTCCCCCTTCCCCCCCACCCCATCCCCGTGTTTTCTACCCCCCCGTGTTTTCTTCCCCCTTCCCCCACCCCTGTGTTTTCTTCCCCCACCCCACCCCCATGTTTTTTACCCCTTCTCCTCCACCTCATCCCTGTGTTTTCTCTCCCATTCCCCTACTCCATCCCCGTGTTTTCCTCCCCCTTCCCCCCCACCCCATCCCTGTGTTTTCTTCCCACTTCCCTTCACCCCATCCCTGTGTTTTCAACCCCCTTTCCCCCACCCCATTCCCGTGTATTCCTCCCCCTTCCCCCACCCCATCCCCGTGTTTTCTTCCCCCTTCTCCCCATCCCTGTGTTTTTAACCCCCTTTCCCCCACCCCATTCCCGTGTTTTCCTCCCCCTTCCCCACCCCATCCCCGTGTTTTCTTCCCCCTTCCCCACCCCTGTGTTTTCTTCCCCCACCCCATTCCCCTGTTTTCCTCCCCCTTCCCCCTTCCCCACCCCTGTGTTTTCTTCCCCCACCCCACTCCCGTGTTTTCTTCCCCCTTCCCCCCATTCCCGTGTTTTCTTCCCCCACCCCACTCCCATGTTTTCTTCCACCTTCCTGGAATTTTTATTGCTCTGGCGATGGATGGATGGAGGGGAGGATGAAAGGAACATTTATAACTCAATCCGCCACAAGCCACCCTTTGCTATTCTGGTAGACGGGACGCCTCACACTTGTGCCCACAGATGGGAGGCCGGAGGGGTGGCGGTGGGCCCGGGTTTGGCATCGGGGCGACAGATGATACGTGATGTGTGACAAATCACCGGAGTCTTCTCTGGATGCGGTAATTTTATATAACGACACAGAAGACGTCTGAACTCATCGCCGGGGACAGCAGCTGTTACTCGCCGGTCACCTGACAGCGCCGGCGGCGTCTCCAGAGAATTTGGAATGACTCAGAACAGACCAATGGGCGGGGGACGGGGGGGAATTCTGATAAACCGCCTAACCATTGTTAAAAGATTGTAGACATGTACGATGTCTGAGACGGGGGGGGGCTGGTCATGTCAACTAAGCACAGAAAGAGGAGACTGGGAGGGCCAATGTGATGGGGGGGCCCGTGTGAAGGGAGGGGCCCATGTGACGGGGGGCCCGTGTGACGGGGGGGCCCATGGAACCCAGAATCCCTTGAAAAAGTTTGGGATGCCCTTGTTTCAGCTCCCCATGCACCTCGTATGTCCATCCTGCACAGGGTGACTGAGAAAATACGTCTCGGATTCCTTAGAATGGGACAGTAATATTTCTCCCCAATATCTCCCAGGATAGATGTAAAGACGATTCTCGGTTTGTTTGATTCTGAACTCCACACGTTGGGTGAGAGAGCCGATCACATTGGCCTCTGTACAATGGAGGAGACGGGCCGACTCCTGCTGGAGCTCCTGCTATTGTGAGAAGGTGTCCAGTGTTTACACTTATGATAATGTAGCGCCCCTGTACTTTGTCGTACTGGTGCTAGTTAAATTTAGAAGTAGATCGGAGTGTTAGTGAGACTCTGATCCAGAGTGCAAAACAGGGTCTCTGTCTCAGCTTGGCTGTGCTGTGGCCCATTGTGCTGGACTGGGGTGTTCTTCCAACCCCGGTGCTGCAAGTGGCAGCAGTGGAGTCGAGGTTTGGGTGCTCTTTCTCAGCGGCCATCAGGAGGGTTTGTCTTCGCTGTGCATGCTGGGGAGGGGTATTTATGGGGCAGACACCATTGGTTCTGGGTCTTCTTTGTCCAGTGTGGCACCCACCTTTAGGGTGACCACATCACGGCGCCATGGCCTAACTGGCCGGAGTGTTCGTGCCACGTGGTGTTCCTGGTTCCGGAGCCATGTTGGTCCGGAACATTTGAACATCAGCGGGGGCCCAGTGAGTGACTGGGTTCCCCACCTCTGAGGATCCCAAGCTGTATTGCTGTTCGTTGGGGAGTCCATCTGAGGAGAGCCAATGAGAGGCTGGCGATCGAAAAGGATTTTGACAATCCACTGGGGATCTAGGTAGCCACACACTGAAGGATTGATCACCTGTCAGTCGGTACCTGGGGGACGTTAAGAAGGAGATCCAGGCGTAATTCTACCAAGGAGGATTGTCTTGCAATCAGAGAGGGCCTGTGGCAGAGGTGTCTCCCTGACGTCCATCTCAGGACGGTTTGTGGCAGAGGTGTCTCCCTGACTTCCATCTCAGGAGGGTCTGTGGCAGAGGTGTCTCCCTGACATCCATCTCAGGAGGGTCTGTGGCAGAGGTGTCTCCCTGACATCCATCTCAGGAGGGTCTGTGGCAGAGGTGTCTCCCTGACTTCCATCTCAGGAGGGTCTGTGGCAGAGGTGTCTCCCTGACATCCATCTCAGGAGGGTCTGTGGCAGAGGTGTCTCCCTGACTTCCATCTCAGGAGGGTCTGTGGCAGAGGTGTCTCCCTGACATCCATCTCAGGAGGGTCTGTGGCAGAGGTGTCTCCCTGACGTCCATCTCAGGAGGGTCTGTGGCAGAGGTGTCTCCCTGACATCCATCTCAGGAGGGTCTGTGGCAGAGGTGTCTCCCTGACATCCATCTCAGGAGGGTCTGTGGCAGAGGTGTCTCCCTGACTTCCATCTCAGGAGGGTCTGTGGCAGAGGTGTCTCCCTGACGTCCATCTCAGGAGGGTCTGTGGCAGAGGTGTCTCCCTGACGTCCATCTCAGGAGGGTCTGTGGCAGAGGTGTCTCCCTGACGTCCATCTCAGGAGGGTCTGTGGCAGAGGTGTCTCCCTGACATCCATCTCAGGAGGGTTTGTGGCAGAGGTGTCTCCCTGACATCCATCTCAGGAGGGTCTGTGGCAGAGGTGTCTCCCTGACGTCCATTTCAGGAGGGTCTGTGGCAGAGATGTCTCCCTGACATCCATCTCAGGAGGGTCTGTGGCAGAGGTGTCTCCCTGACATCCATCTCAGGAGGGTTTGTGGCAGAGGTGTCTCCCTGACATCCATCTCAGGAGGGTCTGTGGCAGAGGTGTCTCCCTGACGTCCATTTCAGGAGGGTCTGTGGCAGAGATGTCTCCCTGACATCCATCTCAGGAGGGTCTGTGGCAGAGGTGTCTCCCTGACATCCATCTCAGGAGGGTCTGTGGCAGAGGTGTCTCCCTGACTTCCATCTCAGGAGGGTCTGTGGCAGAGGTGTCTCCCTGACGTCCATCTCAGGAGGGTCTGTGGCAGAGGTGTCTCCCTGACGTCCATCTCAGGACGGTTTGTGGCAGAGGTGTCTCCCTGACGTCCATCTCAGGAGGGTCTGTGGCAGAGGTGTCTCCCTGACGTCCATCTCAGGAGGGTCTGTGGCAGAGGTGTCTCCCTGACGTCCATCTCAGGAGGGTCTGTGGCAGAGGTGTCTCCCTGACATCCATCTCAGGAGGGTCTGTGGCAGAGGTGTCTCCCTGACATCCATCTCAGGAGGGTTTGTGGCAGAGGTGTCTCCCTGACTTCCATCTCAGGAGGGTCTGTGGCAGAGGTGTCTCCCTGACGTCCATTTCAGGAGGGTCTGTGGCAGAGGTGTCTCCCTGACATCCATCTCAGGAGGATCTGTGGCAGAGGTGTCTCCCTGACATCCATCTCAGAGGGTCTGTGGCAGAGGTGTCTCCCTGACTTCCATCTCAGGAGGGTCTGTGGCAGAGGTGTCTCCCTGACATCCATCTCAGGAGGGTCTGTGGCAGAGGTGTCTCCCTGACATCCATCTCAGGAGGGTCTGTGGCAGAGGTGTCTCCCTGACATCCATCTCAGGAGGGTCTGTGGCAGAGGTGTCTCCCTGACGTCCATCTCAGGAGGGTCTGTGGCAGAGGTGTCTCCCTGACGTCCATCTCAGGACGGTTTGTGGCAGAGGTGTCTCCCTGACGTCCATCTCAGGAGGGTCTGTGACAGAGGTGTCTCCCTGACGTCCATCTCAGGAGGGTCTGTGGCAGAGGTGTCTCCCTGACGTCCATCTCAGGAGGGTCTGTGGCAGAGGTGTCTCCCTGACGTCCATCTCAGGAGGGTCTGTGGCAGAGGTGTCTCCCTGACGTCCATCTCAGGAGGGTCTGTGGCAGAGGTGTCTCCCTGACATCCATCTCAGGAGGGTCTGTGGCAGAGGTGTCTCCCTGACGTCCATTTCAGGAGGGTCTGTGGCAGAGGTGTCTCCCTGACATCCATCTCAGGAGGGTCTGTGGCAGAGGTGTCTCCCTGACATCCATCTCAGGAGGGTTTGTGGCAGAGGTGTCTCCCTGACATCCATCTCAGGAGGGTTTGTGGCAGAGGTGTCTCCCTGACTTCCATCTCAGGACGGTTTGTGACAGAGGTGTCTCCCTGACGTCCATCTCAGGAGGGTCTGTGGCAGAGGTGTCTCCCTGACGTCCATCTCAGGAGGGTCTGTGGCAGAGGTGTCTCCCTGACATCCATCTCAGGAGAGTCTGTGGCAGAGACTTTGTCCTAAAAAGGTTCAAGTGATACTCCGGCTGCCAGGTCAATGAGAGAGGTCTGTCTGGGTACACTAACCCCATTACGGCAGCAGTGGTACGGAAAGTGTTACATGTGGGAACAGGACTGTTCCAAATACTACGACTGAATCTGCTGTTCTCCTACTTCTTCCAAACTCTATCCTTTCATCACCGGTTCATTGTTTTTACCTGGATGGGTAATAAAGAGCACAGAAAAGACACTTGTTGTGGACATTCCTTTACTACTGCTATATGCACCATTCACCCCTAGGAATTCAGAAGAGCCATGAGGTAAATGTGCCACCCAAAACAAACCAGCAGCTTGTCTGGGGGTAGTGCTACACGTGGGGGCTCGTCCGGGGCTAGTACTACATGTGGGGGCTCGTCCGGAGGTAGTGCTACACTTGGGGGCTTGTCCGGGGTTAGTGCTACACGTGGGGGCTCGTCTGAGGGTGGTGCTACACGTGGGGGCTCATCCGGGGCTAGTGCTACATGTTGGGGCTTGTC
Organism: Rana kukunoris; assembly: GCA_029574335.1. NCBI lineage: Eukaryota > Metazoa > Chordata > Amphibia > Anura > Ranidae > Rana > Rana kukunoris. The sequence goes on from JAJQKJ010000149.1 coordinate 63,606, forward strand.
CGGGGGTAGTGCTACACGTGGGGGCTCATCCGGGGGTAGTGCTACACGTGGGTTCTCGTCCGGGGGTAGTGCTACACGTGGGTTCTCGTCTGGGGTTAGTGCTACACGTGGGGGCTCGCCCGGAGTTAGTGCTACATGTGGGAGCTCGTCCGGGGGTAGTGCTACACGTGGGGGCTCGTCTAGGGGTAGTGCTACACGTGGGGGCTCATCCGGGGCTAGTGCTACATGTGGGGGCTTGTCCGGGGGTAGTGCTACACGTGGGGGCTCGTCCAGGGGTAGTGCTACACGTGGGGGCTCGTCCGGGGGTAGTGCTACACGTGGGTTCTTGTCCGGGGTTAATGCTACACGTGGGGGCTCATCCTGGGGTAGTGCTACACGTGGGGTCTCATCCGGGGGTAGTGCTACACATGGGGGCTCGTCTGGGGGTAGTGCTACATGTAGGGGCTCGTCCGGGGTAGTGCTACATGTGGGAGCTTGTCTGGGGGTAGTGCTACACATGGGGGCTCGTCTGGGGGTAGTGCTACACGTGGGGGCTCATCCGGGGCTTGTGCTACATGTGGGGGCTTGTCCGGGGGTAGTGCTACACGTGGGGGCTCGTCCGGGGGTAGTGCTACACGTGGGTTCTTGTCCGGGGTTAATGCTACACGTGGGGGCTCATCCTGGGGTAGTGCTACACGTGGGGTCTCATCCGGGGGTAGTGCTACACATGGGGGCTCGTCTGGGGGTAGTGCTACACGTAGGGGCTCGTCCGGGGTAGTGCTACATGTGGGAGCTTGTCCGGGGGTAGTGCTACATGTGGGGGCTCGTACGGGGTTAGTGCTACATGTGGGAGCTTGTCCGGGGGTAGTGCTACATGTGGGGGCTCGTCCGGGGTTAATGCTACACGTGGGGGCTTGTCTGGGGGTAGTGCTACACGTGGGGGCTCGTCCAGGGTTAGTGCTACACGTGGGGGCTCGTCCGGGGTAGTGCTACACGTGGGAGCTCGTCCGGGGTTAGTGCTACACATGGGGGCTCATCCGGGGGTTAATGCTACACGTGGGGGCTCGTCCTGGATAGGCTGTTACCTCGAAACAACCAAATTCAGAAGTTTAATTTTGCCATTAATGCCGGAAAGGAAAGAGGTACCGTCGCCATTGAAGTTTGGGCGCACGTGCAGCGCAGTGACGTGTTCCCACAACGTTTGGGAAAAAGAACTCAGGTGGGAGGAGCTACCCACCCCTGCGTGAGATGTAGGGCGAGTTTAGCGCCAAAGGACAGAGCGATTGCCCGCCCACGAGAGACAGACGTGTGAACATGTCTGCGCCATCAACGCCACTTGAAAGGCTGCGACCCCAGATGTCTGTGCCGGGAGTCAATGCGATGTCTGCTACTCCTCCTGACAGATACCGGAATCTGAATGCGGACCCTGGGGAAGTTCGCCTGTTTTCCAGCGGTAGCGTGGAGGCCCTCGGACTGTCCTACCCCCCGCTGTTCGGAGCTGACCGTCCATCTTTTGCCCGGTGCAAGAAGTGCCGGGATTATTTGTTCCAAGTGGAGCCACCGACTGAATCTCCCCAGGAGTACAGGGTGGACTGGATCACTGGGACTGTGACCACGGAAGAAGAGGTCCCGTGGCCTGAACCCTCTTCCATTACTGCGATCGCTGATCCAGAGATAGTGACCATCTCATCTACATTGACTCTGCCAACGGCTGCTACCCCCAGGGCCGATCCTAGGCAGGGTGCATGGGGTGCTCCGCACCCAGGCGCCACAGAGGTGGGGGCGCCGAAGCTCCAAAGTGCTCCCCTCCCTCCTCCTTGTCTGTGTCCAGAGGCGGAGCCCATGTAGCGGGTGCTGCGGTTCCCCATCCTGCTTGCTCTCTCCGTTGGCAACTGACAAGAGCGCATACCTCCCGCTGTCCCCGGAATTCAGGGCTGGGTACCGCAGCGGAGTCTAGTACTGGAACACGTGGAGCAGTCTGCCCCGCCCCCTCTGCGTGTGTCGGCTCTTCTACCATAGGCGGTGTGATGAGAGCCTTCTGGGTTGGCCGTAGCTCCTGCCAATCATCCCATAAATGCTCTCCGAGTGCCACCCTCCAAGTGACCAAATATGCCATGTATGCCCCGCCCCCTGTAATGTGCTTCTGCTCCCAGCGAGCCCGAGCTACAGGGATCTATTGGACAAGTACTGATCTATGGGAACACCTGATGTGGGGGGGCTCTGATGGGGATACCTGCTGGGGGGGCTTTGATGGGGGACACCTGCTGGGGGGCTCTGATGGGGACACCTACTGGGGGGGCTCTGATGGGGGACACCTGCTGGGGGGGCCTCTGATGGGGGACACCTGCTGGGGGGGGCTCTGATGGGGGACAGTTGCTGGGGGGGCTCTGATAGGGGGCACCTGCTGGGGGGGCTCTGATGGGGGACACCTGATGTGGGGGGCTCTGATGGGGACACTTGCTGGGGGGGCTCTGATGGGGGACACCTGCTGGGGGGCTTTGATGGGGGACACCTCCTGGGGGGGGCTCTGATGGGGACACCTACTGGGGGGGGCTCTGATGGGGACACCTACTGGGGGGGCTCTGATGTGGGACACCTGCTGGGGGGGCTCTGATGGGGGACACCTCCTGGGGGGGCTCTGATGGGGGACACCTGCTGGGGGGCTCTGATGGGGGACACCTTCTGGGGGGGGCTCTGATGTGGGACACCTGCTGGGGGGGCTCTGATGGGGGACACCTCCTGGGGGGGGCTCTGATGGGGACACCTACTGGGGGGGCTCTGATGGGGGACACCTGCTGGGGGGGCTCTGATGGGGGACACCTGCTGGGGGCTTTGATGGGGGACACCTTCTGGGGGGGCTCTGATGGAGGACACCTACTGGGGGGGCTCTGATGGAGGACACCTCCTGGGGGGGCTCTGATGGAGGACACCTACTGGGGGGCTCTGATGGAGGACACCTGCTGGGGGGGCTCTGATGGGGGACACCTGCTGGGTGGGGCTCTGATGGGGGACACCTGCGGGTCGGGCTCTGATGGGGGACAACTGATGTGGGGGGCTTTGATGGGGACACCTGCTGGGGGGGCTCTGATGGGGGACACCTGCTGGGGGGCTTTGATGGGGGACACCTCCTGGGGGGGCTCTGATGGGGACACCTACTGGGGGGGCTCTGATGGGGGACACCTGCTGGGGGGGGCTCTGATGGGGGACACCTGCTGAGGGGGCTCTGATGGGGGACACCTGATGTGGGGTGCTTTGATGGGGACACCTGCTGGGGGGCTCTGATGGGGGACACCTGCTGGGGGGCTTTGATGGGGGACACCTCCTAAGGGGGCTCTGATGGGGGACACCTGATGTGGGGGGCTCTGATGGGGACACCTGCTGGGGGGGCCCTGATGGGGGACACTATTGAAGACTTCTTAGGGGAGCATCTCTGTGTTTGAGTCATAGCCATGGAAACATTTGTAAAGGGGAGGAGTTAGGAAGATGACCACGCCCATGTGGGGGCAACAGCAATATTTCTGCACCCAGGCGCCTGTGACCCCGAGGATCGGCCCTGGCTACCCCGATCGTGTCACCAGAGGTAATCGATGCTGAAGACAAGGAGTGTGTGGAGACAACGGTTACCAATGTGGTCTCTCTTTGGCACGCCATTGGAAAGATGGGCCCCGTCCAGGTCTCCCACGGCTGTGGAAGAGGCCTGCCCATCTGCCAACAGGATCAGGTCAGAGAGAGTGAGAGAGAGAGAGAGTGTTTGCCTGCCGAAGAGTATGACACGTCTGACCTGGACTCATCGTCCGATGTTGGGGGTGACAAGTGGTTCGTAGTTCCCGGAGTCCCATTGGGGTAAAAACTCCCGGGCTTCCAAATCACGCAAACACAAGAGACGCTCTGGGGACGCCGCGCCACGGGCGGACGTCCCGCCGCTGACATGGGGAGTTGAGGTGCCGAGCACCAGTGTTGTTACAGAGTTTAACCCCATACCCGCTGCCTTGCCCGTGGTGAAAAGAGCGCCTGGCGCCATTGTCCTGTCAGGACTTGGACACCCCCGTACCTTGCCGGAACGGGGGGCCGCGTGTAGTTATGAAGAAGGTGGCCGGAATATCCCTACGTGCCTCCAGCCCTCATCCCACTAATTGAGAAGATGAGAGACGTCCAACTTTATAGGACCTGATATACAGATTACTGATCCATCGCCGCTTCCTCCTCCTCCACTATCTGACCAAACCTCATAGTAAGCCCCCACCCCGCCCCCCCCCATTCCCTCCTCCAGGGGCCCTTCTCAGTGTCTCCTCAGAGTTGGGGATGTCTTTGGTGTATTTCTGTATTTGTGTTTTTCTCCTCCGGTTTCTATACCTTACTACCTCACGTAGCATGGGGGGAGGGGGGGAGAGTACTGAATGCATCGCCAATAATGATAAGAATTCCACTTTCAGCCTGCAGGCGGCAGCAGAGAGCCATGTGATCTGTGGAGGGCGGCGGTCACATTCCAGTCGGTGGGAATTCTGCATTATAACGGTTTATGGAGCTTCTCGGATTAACCACTCGAGTGCCGGACTCCACAGACCCCCCTTCATTCCCAACGCCTGTGATAGCTTGACTGACAATTACTCATCAATCACTGGACACCGATCAATGTTATATTGTGTTTTTAGACAGAAGCCCCCCTGGGGGTCGGTCAGCAGCACCCACGACCCTCCCCCACCCGCAGTAGGACGGAGGGGGTAAGTCCGGCACTTACCCCATCTAGGTAGTGGGTGGGCGTGTCCTATGGGTGGCGGCAGCGTGTGCTAGTGCAATCCTCCTCCTAGGCTTCCAATAGGATCACCTGTCCTTTCAGCCAATAGGGTGTCGGGTCTCCTGACTGGCCGGGAGGAGGATTAGTGTGGGAATAGTGAAAGGGGAGCCTGGAGAAAGGGGAGCCTGGAGAAGGGGGAGCCTGGAGAAAGGGGAGCCCGGAGAAAGGGGAGCCCTGAGAAAGGGGAGCCTGGAGAAGGGGGAGCCTGGAGAAAGGGGAGCCTGGAGAAAGGAGAGCCCAGAGAAAGGGAAGCCCGGAGAAAGGGGAGCCCAGAGAAAGGGGAGCCCGGAGAAAGGGGAGCCCAGAGAAAGGGGATCCTGGAGAAGGGGGAGCCTGGAGAAAGGGGAGCCCAGAGAAAGGGGAGCCCGGAGAAAGGGGAGCCCGGAGAAAGGGGAGCCCAGAGAAAGGGGAGCCCGGAGAAAGGGGATCCTGGAGAAGGGGGAGCCTGGAGAAAGGGGAGCCCAGAGAAAGGGGAGCCCTAGAGAAAGGGGAGCCTGGAGAAAGGGAAGCCAAAAGGGGAGCCTGGAGAAATGGGAGCCTGGAGAAAGAGGAGCCCGAAGAAAAGGGAGCCAAAAGGGGAGCCTGGAGAAAGGGGAGCCCAGAGAAAGGGAAGCCCGGAGAAAGGGGAGCCCAGAGAAAGGGGAGCCCGGAGAAAGGGGAGCCCAGAGAAAGGGGATCCTGGAGAAGGGGGAGCCTGGAGAAAGGGGAGCCCAGAGAAAGGGGAGCCCGGAGAAAGGGGAGCCCGGAGAAAGGGGAGCCCAGAGAAAGGGGAGCCCGGAGAAAGGGGATCCTGGAGAAGGGGGAGCCTGGAGAAAGGGGAGCCCAGAGAAAGGGGAGCCCTAGAGAAAGGGGAGCCTGGAGAAAGGGAAGCCAAAAGGGGAGCCTGGAGAAATGGGAGCCTGGAGAAAGAGGAGCCCGAAGAAAAGGGAGCCAAAAGGGGAGCCTGGAGAAAGGGGAGCCCAGAGAAAGGGAAGCCCGGAGAAAGGGGAGCCCAGAGAAAGGGGAGCCCGGAGAAAGGGGAGCCCAGAGAAAGGGGATCCTGGAGAAGGGGGAGCCTGGAGAAAGGGGAGCCCAGAGAAAGGGGAGCCCGGAGAAAGGGGAGCCCGGAGAAAGGGGAGCCCAGAGAAAGGGGAGCCCGGAGAAAGGGGATCCTGGAGAAGGGGGAGCCTGGAGAAAGGGGAGCCCAGAGAAAGGGGAGCCCTAGAGAAAGGGGAGCCTGGAGAAAGGGAAGCCAAAAGGGGAGCCTGGAGAAATGGGAGCCTGGAGAAAGAGGAGCCCGAAGAAAAGGGAGCCAAAAGGGGAGCCTGGAGAATGGGGAGCCCGGAGAAACGGGAAGGCAAAAGGGGAGCCTGGAGAAAGGGGAGCCAAAAGGGGAGCCTGCAGAAAGGGGAGCCAAAAAGGGAGCCTGGAGAATGGGGAGCCCGGAGAAAAGGGAGCCTGGAAAAAAATGAGCCGGTTCCTTTTCCTCCAGGTCCTCTTGGGATGACCCGGAGATTGAGGAGCCACAGCAAGAAGAGCTGGAGGAAGAGGAGCCAATGGAAAGGGGGGGGGGTGGAGAAAAGGGAGCCAAAGTAAGAGGAACCTGAGGAAGGTGAGCCGGAGGAAAGGTGCAGTTTCTTTCCTGATACTGCTCCATGTCTGGGATGGGGGGGGGGGGTGATTGGATTTCAGTTCTGTCAATCATAGAGGCTCCGCCTCCCATCTCTTGCAGTCGGTGTGTAACTCCTCCCAAGAACCCGCCCACTGCTTGCATCAGGACTGACGGCTCTGGAGAGAAGTACTGGGGGGGGGGGGGGGGTGCTGGGATATTATCAGAAAGTTATGTAAACCCCCCTGCTGGCCCCTCCCACCAGCCATGATCTGCCTGCATTGCATAGAGAATCACAGAGACCCGCTGATGACATCACAGGATATAAAATAAGACGTCATTAAATAGAATATTTTTATCTAATAATGTTGTTATCATGGTAATGGGAGGAGGGGGGGGGGGGCGCTCTGCAGATATCCCCACCCTCCCCCATCGCCCCACCCCCTTCTTTCCAAGATCATTTTTGGATGATGGAACTTCCTTATGTTTAGATTTCGGCTTTGATATCCGAGGGCCACACTCAGAAATGTCTCATACTAAGAATAAGAACGACGAGAAGATTATTATTACTACTAAGAGAAATGGTAATAAAAAGTACAAGAAAAACAACCACAACAACATAAGTACTAAGATAAATAATAACAAAAAACTACCACTAAAAATAATAATCAGCAACAACAATATTATTATTATTATTATTAGTAGTAGTAAAATCATAATTATTATTATTAATATTAATTATAACATCACCAATACTACTAATAATAAAAACAACAATAAAACTGCTGCTACTACTAATAACAATAATATTATCAATAATAAAAATAATAATAAAAACAATAATATTATCAATAATAAAAATAATAATATTATCAATAATAAAAATAATAATAAAAACAATAATATTATCATTAATAAAAATAACAATATTATCAATAATAAAAATAATAATAAAAACAATAATATTATCATTAATAAAAATAATAATATTATCAATAATAAAAATAATTATAAAAACAATAATATTATCATTAATAAAAATAACAATATTATCAATAATAAAAATAATAATAAAAACAATAATATTATCATTAATAAAAATAACAATATTATCAATAATAAAAATAATAATAAAAACAATAATATTATCAATAATAAAAACAATATTATTATCAATAATAAAAATAATAATAAAAACAATAATATTATCATTAATAAAAATAATAATATTATCAATAATAAAAATAATAATAAAAACAATAATATTATCATTAATAAAAATAATAATATTATCAATAATAAAAATAATAATATTATCAATAATAATATTATCAATTATAAAAATAATAATAAAAACAATAATATTATCAATAATAAAAATAATAATAAAAACAATAATATTATCAATAATAAAAATAATAATAAAAACAATAATATTACCGCTACTGTTAATAATCATAATAACAGAAAACGACTACAACTAAAAATAATAAATAAATAATTACAACAACAACAACAATACTACTGCTACTATGAAAATGTATAATATATAATAATAATAATAATATAAAAAAAAACACCAATCATTGTACCACTACTATTAATAATAAAAATAATAATAAAAACAATAATATTACTGCCACTGTTAATAATGATAATACCAGCAAACAAAAATGACTACTACTACTACTACTACTACTAATACTAATAATAAAAAATACAACAACAATACTACTGCTACTATGGAAATGTATAATATATAATAATAGTAATAATAATCATAATGATATAAAAATACACCAACACCAATCATTGTACCAATAACAATAATAATTAAAAAAAATAACAACGACAATAACTACTACTACTAAAATTTTTAGTAATACAATATAATAATAATAACAGCAGCAAGTAGTAATAATAATAATAATTATTATAAAAATAAACATTACCGTCATCATAACTTCACCAATGTCACTATATATATATATTAATAAAAGTAAGAGCACGCACACCAATCATATTATCAATATTATTCATAGTAGGGGTATTAATACTTACTATCATTACAACAAAAAGTACTAATTATAACAACAACACCAATAATATCACCGCTACTATTATTATTATTATTATTATTTATAACATTAACAAACAACAAAAAGCACTACTATTGAAAATAATAATAAATTATAACAACAACAATACTACTACTAATAATAATTATAAAAATGATCATCATCATCACCAATACCACTAATAATAAAAATAGCAATAACCACAATAATATAATTGCTACTTCTACTACTAATAATAATAATAGAATGTATAATTATTATAACAAGGATATCAATACTACTAAAAATAATAATAAAAAAAATGGAACCACAATAATATTCCTAGCACTGTGTTGTATTAATCCTCATGATGACATCACCAATACTATAATTATTAATTCTACTACTAATAATATTTATTATAATAATACTGAAAAGAAGAATTAATAATAATATTTATAGTAACAATAATAAATAAAAACAAGAGTATAACAATCTGAAAAATGTGACAAATAAAGAAAATGGGGGGAGGGGGGGGGTTTGGGGGGAATTTTTCTGAGGATATTTTGGGGAGGATGTTTTTTTGGGGGGGGGGGAGGGGTTGGGATTTATAAGATTTTTTTTTTAGAGGATGTTTTGGGGAGGGGGGGAGGTTGATATTTACTCTTTCTGTAGTGAAATGTGTCAGTGATAGAATAGAGGGAGGAGTCTGATGAGACATGGGGGGGGGGGGATAATAATAATATTGATAATAACAATATTGGGGGATGGTCACAACACGCAGAGATAGAGATGACATCACCACATATCTCCTCTATGATGTCATACAATGGGGGGAGGGGGAGGGGGAGGGGAGACATGACACAGATCTGGAGGAGGTTATAACTGAATTTGCGTCCAATCAGAGGCACATTGTGGGTGGAGCCTCTATCATGGGGGTGTGTCTATAATAATAGTGATGAAATATACTTTGTATCACCGACACGTTTCCTCCAATGAGGAGAGTTATAGAAGATGATTTATTATCCAATAGAGAGGATAGCCCCTCCCACTCCTCTACAATATATTATCATCGTTACATAGGAGATGAGAAAAGACACAAGTCCCCCCTCCCCCCCCTGTGATTGGATGTCGGTGTTACATTGTATCTCTCTGTATGTTGGGCTCCTTCAGGTGATTATCTAATCGTTTCCCCTCCCCCGCTGAGACCACCACCTGTGGAAGGGAATCCCACATCCACGCTCTTACAGTAAAGAACCCTCTACACAGTTTCAGGTTACACCTCTTTTCTTCTCATTGAAGGAGGCGTGTCTTCTTATTAAACTCCCTTCCACAGAAAACGTTTCCCCCCTATTGTGGGGTCACCAGTCCGGTGATTGTGAAATCATCTCCCCTCCCCCATCTCTTCTCCAGAGAGAATACGTTCAGAGCTCCTCCCCTTTCCTCATCACTAATATCCTCCATTCCTCCTCCAGACCCTTTATTAGCTGTGTTGTCCTCCTTTGTACTCTCTCCATTTCCAGTACATCCTTCCTGAGGACTGGTGGCCAGAACTGGACGGCATACTCCAGGTGCGGCCAGACCAGAGTCTTCTCCATCCTAGATCACCCCAGAGGTTCTCCCTCCCCCATAACTGAGCTCCTCCCTCCCCATATCTGAGCTCCTCCCTCCCCATACCTGAGTCTATCATCTACTAGGACCCCCCGAGTCCTTTTCCATTCTAGATCCCCCTGAGCTCCTTCCTCCCCCATAACTGAGCTCCTCCCTCCCCTATACCTGAGCTCCTCCCTCCCCCATAACTAAGCTCCTCCCTCCCCCTATACCTGAGCTCCTCCCTCCCCCTATACCTGAGCTCCTCCCTCCCCCTATACCTGAGCTCCTTCCTCCCCCATAACTGAGCTCCTCCCTCCCCTATACCTGAGCTCCTCCCTCCCCCATAACTAAGCTCCTCCCTCCCCCTATACCTGAGCTCCTCCCTCCCCCTATACCTGAGCTCCTCCCTCCCCCTATACCTGAGCTCCTCCCTCCCCCATAACTGAGCTCCTCCCTCCCCCATATCTGAGCTCCTCCCTCCCCATACCTGAGCTCTATCTCCCCCGGGTCCTTTTCCATAACTACCTCCTTCCTCCCCATAACTGAGCTCCTCCCGGGTCCCCTATACCTGAGCTCCTTCCTCCCCCATAACTAAGCTCCTCCCTCCCCTATACCTGAGCTCCTCCCTCCCCCATAACTAAGCTCCTCCCTCCCCCTATACCTGAGCTCCTCCCTTCCCCCATAACTGAGCTCCTCCCTCCCCTATACCTGAGCTCCTTCCTCCCCCATAACTAAGCTCCTCCCTCCCCCTATACCTGAGCTCCTCCCTCCCCCATAACTAAGCTCCTCCCTCCCCCTATACCTGAGCTCCTTCCCTTCCCCCATAACTGAGCTCCTCCCTCCCCTATACCTGAGCTCCTCCCTCCCCCATATACTCCTCCCTCCCCTAAGCTCCTCCCTCCCCCATATACCTGAGCTCCTCCCTCCCCCTATACCTGAGCTCCTCCCTCCCCCTCCCCCATAACTAAGCTCCTCCCTCCCTCCCCCTATACCTGAGCTCCTCCCTCCCCCTATACCTGAGCTCCTCCCTCCCCCATAACCTGAGCTCCTCCCTGCCCCCATAACTAAGCTCCTCCCTCCCCCTATACCTGAGCTCCTTCCCTCCCCCTATACCTGAGCTCCTCCCTCCCCTATACCTGAGCTCCTCCCTCCCCCATAACTGAGCTCCTCCCTCCCCTATACCTGAGCTCCTCCCTCCCCCATAACTGAGCTCCTCCCTCTCCTATACCTGAGCTCCTCCCTCCCCCATAACTAAGCTCCTCCCTCCCCCTATACCTGAGCTCCTCCCTCCCCCTAACCTGAGCTCCTCCCTCCCCCCTGATATACCTGAGCTCCTCCCTCCCCCATAACTGAGCTCCTCCCTCCCCCTATACCTGAGCTCCTCCCTCCCCCATACCTGAGCTCCTCCCTCCCCCTATACCTGAGCTCCTCCCTCCCCCATAACTCCCCCTATACCTGAGCTCCTCCCTCCCCCATAACTGAGCTCCTCCCTCCCCCTATACCTGAGCTCCTCCCTCCCCCATAAGAGCTCCTCCCTCCCCCATACCTAACTGAGCTCCTCCCTCCCCTATATAATACCTGAGCTCCTCCCTCCCCCATAACTAAGCTCCTCCCTCCCCTATACCTGAGCTTCCTAACTCTCCTCCCCTATACCTGAGCTCCTCCCTCCCCCATCTGAGCTCATAACTGAGCTCCTCCCTCCCCTATACCTGAGCTCCTCCCTCCCCCATAACTAAGCTTCCTCCCTCCCCCTATACCTGAGCTCCTCCCTCCCCCATATACTGAGCTTCTCCCTCCCCCATAACTGAGCTCCTCCCTGCCCCATACCTGAGCTCCTCCCTCCCCCTATACCTGAGCTCCTCCCTCCCCCATAACTGAGCTCCTCCCTCCCCTATACCTGAGCTCCTCCCTCCCCCATAACTGAGCTCCTCCCTCCCCTATACCTGAGCTCCTCCCTCCCCCATAACTGAGCTCCTCCCTCTCCCCATACCTGAGCTCCTCCCTCCCCCATAACTAAGCTCCTCCCTCCCCCTATACCTGAGCTCCTTCCTCCCCCATAACTGAGCTCCTCCCTCCCCTATACCTGAGCTCCTCCCTCCCCCATAACTGAGCTCCTCCCTCCCCTATACCTGAGCTCCTCCCTCCCCCATAACTGAGCTCCTCCCTCTCCTATACCTGAGCTCCTTCCTCCCCCATAACTAAGCTCCTCCCTCCCCCTATACCTGAGCTCCTTCCTCCCCCATAACTGAGCTCCTCCCTCCCCCTATACCTGAGCTCCTCCCTCCCCCATAACTGAGCTCCTCCCTCCCCTATACCTGAGCTCCTCCCTCCCCCATAACCGAGCTCCTCCCCTATACCTGAGCTCCTCCCTCCCCCTATACCTGAGCTCCTCCCTTCCCCATAACTAAGCTCCTCCCTCCCCCTATACCTGAGCTCCTCCCTCCCCCATAACCGAGCTCCTCCCCTATACCTGAGCTCCTCCCTCCCCCTATACCTGAGCTCCTCCCTCCCCCATAACTAAGCTCCTCCCTCCCCCTATACCTGAGCTCCTTCCCTCCCCCATAACTGAGCTCCTCCCTCCCCCTCCCTCCCCCTATACCTGAGCTCCTCCCTCCCCCATAACTAAGCTCCTCCCTCCCCTATACCTGAGCTCCTTCCTCCTCCTCCCTCCCCTATAACTCCTTCCTCCCCCATAACTAAGCTCCTCCCTCCCCTATACCTGCTCCTCCCCCCCATCCCCTCCCTCCCCCTATACCTGAGCTCCTCCCTCCCCCATAACTAAGCTCCTCCCTCCCCTATACCTGAGCTCCTTCCTCCTCCATAACTGAGCTCCTCCCTCCCCTATACCTGAGCTCCTCCCCCATAACCTCCCCCTCCCCTATAACTCCTTCCTCCTCCAAGCTCCTCCCTCCCCCTATACCTCCTCCCTCCCCCTATACCTGAGCTCCTTCCTCCCCCATAACTAAGCTCCTCCCTCCCCCTATACCTGAGCTCCTCCCTCCCCCATAACTGAGCTCCTCCCTCCCCTATACCTGAGCTCCTCCCTCCCACATAACTAAGCTCCTCCCTCCCCATATACCTGAGCTCCTCCCTCCCCCATAACTAAGCTCCTCCCTCCCCCTATACCTGAGCTCCTCCCTCCCCCATAACTGAGCTCCTCCCTCTCCTATACCTGAGCTCCTGCCTCCCCCTATACCTGAGCTCCTCCCTCCCCTATACCTGAGCTCCTTCCTCCCCCATAACTGAGCTCCTCCCTCCCCCTATACCTGAGCTCCTCCCTTCCCCATAACTAAGCTCCTCCCTCCCCCTATACCTGAGCTCCTCCCTCCCCCATAACTAAGCTCCTCCCTCCCCCTATACCTGAGCTCCTCCCTCCCCCATATCTGAGCCTCTCATCTACTAGGACCCCCAGGTCCTTTCCATCCTAGATCCCCCAGAGCTCCTCCCACCCCCATACCTGAGCTCCTCCCTCCCCCATACCTGAGCTCCTCCCTCCCCCATACCAGAGCTCCTCCCTCCCACATACCTGAGCTCCTCCTACATCCAGAGAGGTGAAAAACAGTGAAGTGTTTATAGGTGATATATACAGGTCTATATACATGTCACCAGAGACCGAGGGGCTCCCACCATGTTACCAGAGACCAAGGGGCTCCCACCATGTCACCAGAGACCGAGGGGCTCCCACCATGTCACCAGAGACCGAGGGGCTCCCACCATGTTACCAGAGACCGAGGGGCTCCCACCATGTTACCAGAGACAGAGGGGCTCCCACCATGTCACCAGAGACCGAGGGGCTCCCACCATATTACCAGAGACCGAGGGGCTCCCACCATGTTACCAGAGACCAAGGGGCTCCCACCATGTCACCAGAGACCGAGGGGCTCCCACCATGTTACCAGAGACAGAGGGGCTCCCACCATGTCACCAGAGACCGAGGGGCTCCCACCATGTTACCAGAGACAGAGGGGCTCCCACCATGTCACCAGAGACCGAGGGGCTCCCACCATGTTACCAGAGACAGAGGGGCTCCCACCATATTACCAGAGACAGAGGGGCTCCCACCATATTACCAGAGACCGAGGGGCTCCCACCATGTTACCAGAGACCAAGGGGCTCCCACCATGTCACCAGAGACCGAGGGGCTCCCACCATGTTACCAGAGACAGAGGGGCTCCCACCATGATACCAGAGACAGAGGGGCTCCCGCCATGTTACCAGAGACAGAGGGGCTCCCACCATGATACCAGAGACAGAGGGGCTCCCGCCATGTTACCAGAGACCGAGGGGCTCCCGCCATGTTACCAGAGACTGAGGGGCTCCCGCCATGTTACCAGAGACTGAGGGGCTCCCACCATGTTACCAGAGATCGAGGGGCTCCCGCCATATTACCAGAGACCGAGGGGCTCCCACCATGTTACCAGAGACCGAGGGGCTCCCGCCATGTTACCAGAGACCAAGGGGCTCCCACCATGTTACCAGAGACAGAGGGGCTCCCGCCATGTTACCAGAGACCGAGGGGCTCCCGCCATGTTACCAGAGACCGAGGGGCTCCCACCATATTACCAGAGACCGAGGGGCTCCCACCATATTACCAGAGACTGAGGGGCTCCCACCATGTTACCAGAGATCGAGGGGCTCCCGCCATGTTACCAGAGATCGAGGGGCTCCCGCCATGTTACCAGAGACTGAGGGGCTCCCACCATGTTACCAGAGATCGAGGGGCTCCCGCCATATTACCAGAGACCGAGGGGCTCCCACCATGTCACCAGAGACCGAAGGGCTCCCGCCATGTTACCAGAGACCAAGGGGCTCCCACCATGTTACCAGAGACAGAGGGGCTCCCGCCATGTTACCAGAGACCAAGGGGCTCCCACCATGTTACCAGAGACAGAGGGGCTCCCGCCATGTTACCAGAGACCGAGGGGCTCCCACCATATTACCAGAGACTGAGGGGCTCCCAACATGTTACCAGAGACTGAGGGGCTCCCACCATGTTACCAGAGATCGAGGGGCTCCCACCATATTACCAGAGACCGAGGGGCTCCCGCCATGTTACCAGAGACCGAGGGGCTCCCACCATGTTACCAGAGACCGAGGGGCTCCCGCCATGTTACCAGAGACTGAGGGGCTCCCGCCATGTTACCAGAGACCGAGGGGCTCCCGCCATGTTACCAGAGACCGAGGGGCTCCCACCATGTTACCAGAGACCGATGGGCTCCCGCCATGTTACCAGAGACCGAGGGGCTCCTGCCATGTTACCAGAGACAGAGGGGCTCCCGCCATGTTACCAGAGACCAAAGGGCTCCCGCCATGTTACCAGAGACCGAAGGGCTCCCGCCATGTTACCAGAGACCGAGGGGCTCCCGCCATGTTACCAGAGACCGAGGGGCTCCCGCCATGTTACCAGAGACCGAGGGGCTCCCACCATGTTACCAGAGACCGATGGGCTCCCGCCATGTTACCAGAGACAGAGGGGCTCCCGCCATATTACCAGAGACCGAGGGGCTCCCACCATGTTACCAGAGACCGAGGGGCTCCCACCATGTTTCCAGAGACCGAGGGGCTCCCACCATGTTACCAGAGACCGAGGGGCCCCTGCCATGTTACCAGAGACAGAGGTGCTCCCACCATGTTACCAGAGACCGACGGGCTCCCGCCATATTACCAGAGACCGAGGGGCTCCCACCATGTTACCAGAGACCGAGGGGCCCCCGCCATGTTTCCAGAGACCGAGGGGCTCCCACCATGTTACCAGAGACCGAGGGGCCCCTGCCATGTTACCAGAGACAGAGGGGCTCCCGCCATGTTACCAGAGACCGAAGGGCTCCCGCCATATTGCCAGAGACCGAGGGGCTCCCACCATGTTACCAGAGACCGAGGAGCTCCCGCCATGTTACCAGAGACAGAGGGGCTCCCGCCATATTACCAGAGACCGAGGGGCTCCCACCATGTTACCAGAGACCGAGGGGCTCCCGCCATATTACCAGAGACCGAGGGGCTCCCACCATGTTACCAGAGACCGAGGGGCTCCCACCATGTTTCCAGAGACCGAGGGGCTCCCACCATGTTACCAGAGACCGAGGGGCCCCTGGAGGGGCTCCCACCATGTTACCAGAGACCGAGGGGTGCCCCTGCCATGTTACCAGAGACAGAGGTGCTCCCACCATGTTACCAGAGACCGACGGGCTCCCGCCATATTACCAGAGACCGAGGGGCTCCCACCATGTTACCAGAGACCGAGGGGCTCCCGCCATATTACCAGAGACCGAGGGGCTCCCACCATGTTACCAGAGACCGAGGGGCTCCCACCATGTTTCCAGAGACCGAGGGGCTCCCACCATGTTACCAGAGACCGAGGGGCCCCCGCCATGTTTCCAGAGACCGAGGGGCTCCCACCATGTTACCAGAGACCGAGGGGCCCCTGCCATGTTACCAGAGACAGAGGGGCTCCCGCCATGTTACCAGTAGTGTTGCTCACGAATATTCGCATTGCGAATATTCGCTACGAATATTGCATATTCGAGTATTCGCGAATATCTCGAATATCGCGGCGAATATTCGCTATTTCGAATATTCGATATTTTTCAAATTTCGCAAAAAAATTCGCAATAAAATTCGCAATAGCGAAAATTCGCAATTTTTTTTTTATCAAATATCACGAATATTCGATATTAACGAATATTCGCAACCGCATATGTGAAATTTCGCTTTTTTTATATATAAAATATACCGAATATTCGTAAATATCGAATATTCGTGATATTTTATAAAAAAAAAAAAAAAAAAATAAAAAAAAATCGCGAAATTTCACATTAGCGAAAATTCGCATTAGCGAAAATTCGCATTGGCGAAAATTCGGAATTTTTTTTTTTTTTTTTTTTATAAAATATCACGAATATTCGATATTAACGAATATTCGCGAATATTCTTCGAAATATTCGCGAAATATCGCGAAATCGAATATGGCGTATTCCGCTCATCACTAGTTACCAGAGACCGAAGGGCTCCCGCCATATTGCCAGAGACCGAGGGGCCCCCGCCATGTTTCCAGAGACCGAGGAGCTCCCGCCATGTTACCAGAGACCGAGGGGCTCCCGCCATGTTACCAAAGATCGAGGGGCCCCCGCCATGTTTCCAGAGACCAAGGGGCTCCCACCATGTTACTAGAGACCGAGGGGCCCCTGCCATGTTACCAGAGACCGAGGGGCTCCCGCCATGTTACCAGAGACTGAGGGGCCCCCGCCATGTTTCCAGAGACCGAGGGGCTCCCACCATATTACCAGAGACCGAGGGGCTCCCGCCATGTTACCAAAGATCGAGGGGCCCCCGCCATGTTTCCAGAGACCAAGGGGCTCCCACCATGTTACTAGAGACCGAGGGGCCCCTGCCATGTTACCAGAGACCGAGGGGCTCCCGCCATGTTACCAGAGACTGAGGGGCCCCCGCCATGTTTCCAGAGACCGAGGGGCTCCCACCATATTACCAGAGACCGAGGGGCTCCCACCATGTTACCAGAGACCGAGGGGCTCCCACCATGTTACCAGAGACCGAGGGGCTCCCACCATGTTACCAGAGACCGAGGGGCTCCCACCATATTACCAGAGACCGAGGGGCTCCCACCATGTTACCAGAGACCGAGGGGCTCCCACCATGTTACCAGAGACCGAGGGGCTCCCACCATGTTACCAGAGACCGAGGGGCTCCCGCCATGTTACCAGAGACCGAGGGGCTCCCGCCATGTTACCAGAGACCGAGGGGCTCCCGCCATGTTTCCAGAGACCGAGGGGCTCCCACTATGTTACCAGAGACCGAGGGGCCCCTGCCATGTTACCAGAGACCGAGGGGCTCCCGCCATGTTACCAGAGACCGAGGGGCTCCCACCATGTTACCAAAGACCGAGGGGCTCCCGCCATGTTACCAGAGACTGAGGGGCTCCCGCCATGTTACCAGAGACCGAAGGGCTCCCGCCATATTACCAGAGACTGAGGGGCCCCCGCCATGTTTCCAGAGACCGAGGGGCTCCCACCATGTTACCAGAGACCGAGGGGCTCCCACCATATTACCAGAGACCGAGGGGCTCCCACCATGTTACCAGAGACCGAGGGGCTCCGGCCATGTTTCCATAGATGAGGGGCTCCCACCATATTACCAGAGATCGAGGGGCTCCCGCCATGTTACCAGAGACCGAGGGGCTCCCACCATATTACCAGAGACCGAGGGGCTCCCGCCATGTTACCAGAGACCGAGGGGCTCCCACCATGTTACCAGAGACCGAGGGGCTCCCACCATGTTACCAGAGACCGAGGGGCTCCCACCATGTTACCAGAGACCGAGGGGCTCCCACCATATTACCAGAGACCGAGGGGCTCCCGCCATGTTACCAGAGACCGAGGGGCTCCCACCATGTTACCAGAGACCAAGGGGCTCCCACCATGTCACCAGAGACTGAGGGGCTCCCACCATGTTTCCAAAATTCCCCCCACACAGGAGCCGACAATCCCCCCCAATACCACCCCCACCCCCCACACACAGGAGGAGCCGACAACCCCCCCCCCCCCCCCCCCCATACATACGGAATCGGCCGGTGTCTGGTGATCGGATGATATACACATCGCCCGATAATAGGAGAGATCTTCCGGGATTTACATTTCATGTGGTCGGGTCGGTGGAAGGACATCTATCGGGGAGATCGTTCTGCTCCCCGGAGGACACAATTCCGATAGAGATCGGAGGAGCCGAGATACCCAATTATCGATTATTATCGGAGGAGAAATACTATCGGAATTCACATATCGCCCGATAACTATCATCATCGTCCTCAGACTGTCACTACTACTACCACCATCATCACTACTACTCCTTACTACTTTCACCATCATCATCAGATTGTTCCCATGGATACCGATAATTATAGAATTCCTCATCATTATTTATATTTCAATAATATAATACTACTACCCCCATCATCATCACTACAGCCTACTACTATCACCATCATCCTCACTACTATAATCATCGTCATCATCCCTACCGCTACCACTACCCTCATCCGGACCTTACTACTACTACCATCATCCTCATCACTATTATAATCTTCATCATCAGACTGCATGGACTCCGATAATCCCTCATTATTATTTATATACCAATAATATAATTCTACTACCACCACCATCATCCTCACTACTCCCTACTACTACCACCACCATCATCCTCACTACTCCATACTACTACTACCACCACCATCATCCTCACTACACCCTACTACTACTACTACCACCACCATCATCCTCACTACTCCCTACTACTACTACCACCACCATCATCCTCACTACACCCTACTACTACCACCATCATCCTCATCAGAGTACATGGACGCTGATAATTACAATTCCTCATCATTATTTATATATTACTAATATAATACTACTACCCCCATCATCATCACTATTATAATCTTCATCATCAGACTGCATGGACTCCGATAATTATAGAATTCCTGATTAATATTTATATACCAATAATATAATATACTACCACCACCATCATCATCCCTACTACAATCATCACTACCACCACCTTCTATAATAATAATCAGGCTAAATACTCCGATCATTATATTCTCCATCACTATTATAAGACTACTACTACCATCATCGTCACCACTACTACCCGCATCTATAATCAGGCTGTACATGGACACGGCCCGTGTCAGAAATATTCTATTATAATAATACCGGCCTCCTCCTCCGTATACAGTGCTACTACTACTACTACCATCATCATTACTACTACTTATGATAATAATGAAGAGACAATAGTCGGTGATATCAGATCAGTGCTAATTATCATCATCATCTCCGAGTATTAGAGACCCCTCCCCCAATCATCATCATCATTATTATTATTATTATTGTCAGTTATGATAATGGAATATAATAATAATAATACTAATAATAATAATAATAATAATATAATAATAATCAGACTGTGTCCATGTCACAGAATTATCGCTTTTATTATTATTATTAATGTCGGTGGTGATAATGATATATATAACTTCTAAATATAAATATAATATTAATAATAATCAGGCTGTACATGGACACGGCCTGTGTCAGAGATATTCTATAATAATAATAATAATACGGATCTTCTCCACACACAATATATAATTATTATTATTTACTGATCATATATTTCCCTCTATAATATACAGACACTAGAATTCTACTACTACCACCATCATCATCATCACTACTACTAATAATAATGATGATAATGGGGGGGGATGATTTTTACAGGTCTGATAACACCGGTAAATTATCATTATACTCATTGTTTATTATTATCATTATTATTAGTAGTAGTAGTGATGATGGTGGTAGTAGTAGAATTCTAGTGGCTGTATATTATAGAGGGAAATATATGATCAGTATATGATAATTATATATTGTGTGTGGAGGAGAAGATCCGTATTATTATTATTATAGAATATCTCTGACACAGGCCGTGTCCATGTACAGCCTGATTATTATTATTATTATTGTCAGTTATGATAATGAAATATATTAATAATAATAACAATAATAATAATAACAATAATAATAATAACAATAATAATAATAATAATAATAATAAAATAATAATAATAATAATAATAATAATAAAATAATAATAATCAGACTGTGTACATGTCAGAGAATTATCGCTATTATTATTATTATTATTATATTTAGAAGTAATATATATCATTATAACTACCAACAATATTATTATTAATAATAATAATAATAATAATAATAATAATAGCGATAATTCTCTGATATGGACACAGTCTGATTATTATTATTGTTAGTAGTATTAATATATTCCATTATCATAACTGACAATAATAATAATAATAATAAGAATCAGACCGTACATGGACTACTACCTCTATAATATACAGACACTATAATTCTACTACTACCACCATCATCATCCTCACGATCACTACTAATAATAATAAACAATGACTATATAATCATCACCCCCCCCCCATCATCATCATTATCGTTAGTGATAATGGAACATGTACATGTCAGAGAATTATCATTATTATTATTATTATTATTATTATTATTATTATTATTATTATTATTATTATTATTATATTTAGAAGTAATATATATCATTATAACTACCAACATTATTAATAATAATACAAATAATAATCAGGCTGTACATGGACGGTCTGATTATTATTATTAGTGGATGGAGGAAAATCGGATTGGCCGATCGATCTGTACAATTATACTCATCAGATCACCGAACTCCTCCAACATTATATTATATCATCCAATATAATAATAATAATAATGTGGCGGGTATATTATACTCATCACACATACTGTACATAATATCTAATACAGGGGGGTGTATGGGATGTATATAAAATATAATATAATGGGGGGGGGGGGGGGGGGTGTATAATACAATACAGGGGGGGGTGTATATAATATAATATAGGGGGGGGGGGGGGGGGTATATAAAATATAATATAATGGGGGGGGGTGTATATAATATAATAAATTGGATGTATATATATAATACAGGGGGGGGGGGAGTATATGGGATGTATATAAAATATAATATAAGGGGGGGTGTATATAGGGGGGGGGTATGGGTATATAAAATATAATATAATTATATATATAATACAGGGGGGGGTGTATATAATATAATAAATTGGATGTATATAATATAATGAAGGGGGGGGTGTATGGGATGTATATAAAATATAATATAATGGGGGGGGGTATATAATATAATACAGGGGGGGGTGTATATAATATAATAAATTGGATGTATATAATATAATACAGGGGGGGGTATATAATATAATACAGGGGGGGGGGTATATAAAATATAATGATTGTATATTTCTTGTGTTGGAATATCGGAGATGATTTGTTGTCTTTATACTTATAAAACTTTAATAAAAACATTGAACATTAATATAATATAATACAGGGGGGGGGGTGTATATAATATAATGGGAGGGGTGTATATAATATAATGGGGGTTGTATATAATATAATAGGGGGTGTATATAATATGATACAAGGAGTATATATTTATTATAATAAAATATAATATAATGGGGGGGGGGGGGGGGTCGGATGGGTTGTATTATCGCACCGGGGATACAGAGGAGGGTGTAATATTATATAGACAGTGATATGGGGGGGGGGGGGGTAATATTTCCGTCTATTATGGTGATAGAATAGTAATATTTCGGGGTGTAGAATAATATAATGTGGGGGTGTTATTAGGGAAATGTAGAAGTAACATTTGGGGGTGTTCATATTATGGGGTGTTATGGGAGGGCAGAATGTAATACGATATGGGGGGGAGGGTTGTAGAATATTTCGGGGTGTTATGGGGGGGTGTAGAATATTTCGGGGTGTTATGGGGGGGGGGGGGGTGTAGAATATTTCGGGGTGTTATGGGGGGGTGGTGTAGAATATTTCGGGGTGTTATGGGGGGGTGTAGAATATTTCGGGGTGTTATGGGGGGGTGTAGAATATTTCGGGGTGTTATGGGGGGGGGTGTAGAATATTTCGGGGCGCACCCACCTTCTGCCGCCTGCAGCACAGTCACCTCCAGTCCCTGGAAAGTCTTGCTGGCCAGTTCCTCCAATGCACAGAGGGGGGAGGATTGGGGGGGAGCTCCGGGTCGGGGGGGCCCCTTGTGTGCCGGTTGGGGGGCCCCCTGGCAGGTCGGGGTCCTCCTGGAGGTCGGTCGGCTCAGGATATCCTCAATACTGAATGGGGTGAGGGGTTTAGTGGTGGCCGGGTCCATCATCCCCCTCCTCCTCTCCTTCATCGCCCCCCCACAGCTCATAACTGCCCCCCAGGATGGGAGACCCCCAAATACATCTCCTCACATCGCCCGACACCCTCTGTGTGTGTGTGAGAGGAGAGAGGAGTGAGGAGGAGGAGGAGAGGGAAGACTCCTCACTACATCCTACTCCTCCTCCTACTACAAGGATATCCCCCCCCACTACTCCTACTACAGGGGCCCCACTACTCCTACTACAGGGCCCCCCCACTACTCCTACTACAGGGGTCCCCCACTACTCCTACTACAGGGGTCCCCCTAACTCCTACTACAGGGCCCCCCCACTACTCCTACTACAGGCCCCCCCACTACTCCTACTACAGGCCCCCCCACTACTCCTACTACAGGGGCCCCCACTACTCCTACTACAGGGCCCCCCCACTACTCTTACTACAGGGGTCCCCCACTACTCCTACTACAGGGGTCCCCCTAACTCCTACTACAGGGGCCCCCCACTACTCCTACTACAGGCCCCCCCACTACTCCTACTACAGGCCCCCCCACTACTCCTACTACAGGGGCCCCCACTACTCCTACTACAGGGGTCCCCCCACTACTTCTACTACAGGGGTCCCCCACTACTCCTACTACAGGGGCCCCCACTACTCCTACTACAGGGGTCCCCCCACTACTTCTACTACAGGGGTCCCCCACTACTCCTACTACAGGGGCCCCCACTACTCCTACTACAGGGGTCCCCCCACTACTTCTACTACAGGGGTCTCCCACTACTCCTACTACAGGGCCCCCCACTACTCCTACTACAGGGGCCCCCACTACTCCTACTACAGGGGTCCCCCCACTACTTCTACTACAGGGGTCCCCCACTACTCCTACTACAGGGCCCCCCCACTACTCCTACTACAGGGCCCCCACTACTCCTACTACAGGGCCCCCCCACTACTCCTACTACAGCCCCCCCCACTACTCCTACTACAGGGGCCCCCACTACTCCTACTACAGGGGCCCCCACTACTCCTACTACAGGGGTCCCCCCACTACTCCTACTACAGCCCCCCCCACTACTCCTACTACAGGGGTCCCCCACTCCTCCTCCTACTACAGATCAGAGAGGAGGGGGAAGACTACTACTACTGGGGTCCCCAATTTCCTCCAACTACAGGGGCCCCCCCACTACTTCTACTACAGGGGTCCCCCACTACTCCTACTACAGGGGTCCTCCACTACTCCTACTACACTACTCCTACTACAGGGGTCCCCCCACTACTCCTACTACCGGGGTATCCCCGCTACTCCTACTACAGGGATCCCCTACTACTCCTACTACAGAGGTCCCCCCACTACTCCTACTACAGGGGTCCCCCTACTACTCCTACTACAGGGGTCCCCCCACTACTCCTACTACCGGGGTATCCCCGCTACTTCTACTACAGGGGTCTCCCACTACTCCTACTACAGAGGTCCCCCCACTACTCCTACTACATGGGTCCCCCTACTACTCCTACTACAGGGGCCCCCCAATACTCCTACTACAGGGCCCCCCCACTACTCCTACTACAGGGGTCCCCCCACTACTCCTACTACTACAGATCAGAGAGGAGGGGGAAGACTCCTACTACTGGGGTCCCCAATTTCCTCCAACTACAGGGGTCCCCCCCACTGCTCCTACTACTGGGGTCCCCTATTTCCTCCAACTACAGGAATACCTCCACTACTCCTACTATAGGGATCCCCCATTCCTCCTACGACAGTGCTCCCACTACAGGAATACCCTCATAATATTCCTCCTACCACTGGGGTACCTCAATCGTCCTACTATAGGGGTCTCCACTTCTACTACAGGGATATCTCCACTACTCCTATGACAGGAGCCCCCCCCCATTCCTCCTACTACAAGGTTCCCCCACTACTCCTACTACAGGGTAACCCCAGGGATGCCCCACTACAAGTTTCCCCATCACTCCTGCTATAGGGTTCCCCTTATAATATTCCTCCTACTACAGATCAGAGAGGAGGAGGTGGAGGGGGGAGACCAGGGGTCCATCACTACTCCTACTAAAGGGGTCCCCCCACTACCCCTCCTACTACAGGGACATATCCACTACTCCCACTACAGGGGTCCCTCCACTACCCCTCCTACTACAGGGACATTCCCACTACTCCCAGTACAGGGGTCCCCCCCCACTACAGGGATATTCCCACTACTCCTACTACAGGGGTCCCCCCACTACAGGGATATTCCCACTACTCCCACTACAGGGGTCCCTCCACTACCCCTCCTACTACAGGGGTCCCAGCATTACCCCTTCCTACTACAGGGATATTCCCACTACTCCCACTACAGGGGTCCCCCCACTACCCCTCCTACTACAGGGACATTCCCACTACTCCTGCTACTACTGGAGTTTGTCTATTCTTACTTCTACAGGGATCCCCCATGATATTCTTCCTACTACAGATGGAAGAGGAGGGGCAGACCAGGTAGGGCAAGGGGGGGGGGGGGACTCCTCACTTATGACAGATCCAACCCTCCCCTACTACAGTGTTATCCCCACCACCCCTTTTCCCCCTACTAAAGGGATCGTTCCCCCCTCTTACTACAGGGGTCCCCCAATTTATTTTACTACATGGATCCCCTTAACTATTCTACCACTACAGGGGTCTCCACACCCCTCCTATTACAGGGGTCCCATTATTTCACCTACTACGTGGGATCCTCTCTTGCCTTCAACTAGAGGGATCCCCACATACCTCCTACTACAGGGATCCCCACATACCTCCTACTACAGGGATCCTCACATACCTCCTACTACAGGGATCCTCACATACCTCCTACTACAGGGATCCTCACATACCTCCTACTACAGGAATCCTCACATACCTCCTACTACAGGGATCCTCACATACCTCCTACTACAGGGATCCTCACATACCTCCTACTACAGGGATCCTCACATACCTCCTACTACAGGGATCCCCACATACCTCCTACTACAGGGATCCTCACATACCTCCTACTACAGGGATCCCCACATACCTCCTACTACAGGGATCCTCACATACCTCCTACTACAGGGATCCTCACATACCTCCTACTACAGGGATCCTCACATACCTCCTACTACAGGGATCCCCACATACCTCCTACTACAGGGATCCTCACATACCTCCTACTACAGGGATCCCCACATACCTCACCCAATTCAGGAGTTTTTCCTCATAGTATTTCTACTAACGATCCTCCTCTAATGCCATCCACCGTCCTCAAATCCTGGCCACCTCAGGGTCCTCAGAACACCCCCATTCCCGGAGCCCCTTACTACCCCCTCTCCAGGTACCCCCTCATATTGTGCCCCCTCTAGAGGTCTTCCTAATATGCCAACCACTGCAGGGATACCCCTCAAATCCCACATTCTTGGGGACCCCCAAATACACCACTGACTCCATGGGTTTTCCCCTCATATCTCACCTACTTTAGGGTCCTTCACAGATCCCACCCACTCCAGGGGTCCTTCACAGATCCCACCCACTCCAGGGGTCCTTCACAGATCCCACCCACTCCAGGGGTCCTTCACAGATCCCACCCACTCCAGGGGTCCTTCACATATCCCACCCACTCCAGGAGCCCCTCACATATCCCACCCACTCCAGGGGTGCTTCACATATCCCACCCACTCCAGGGGTCCCTCACATATCCCACCCACTCCAGGGGTCCCTCACATATCCCACCCACTCCAGGGGTCCCTCACATATCCCACCCACTCCAGGGGTCCTTCACATATCTCACCCACTCCAGGGGTCCTTCACATATCCCACCCACTCTAAGGGGTCCCTCTCAAATCCCACCCACTCCAGGGGTCCTTCACATATCCCACCCACTCCAGGGGTCCTTCACATATCCCACCCACTCCAGGGGTCCTTCACATATCTCACCCACTCCAGGGGTCCCTCACATATCCCACCCACTCCAGGGGCCCCTCACATATCCCACCCACTTCAGGGGTCCCTCACATATCCCACCCACTCCAGGGGCCCCTCACATATCCCACCCACTTCAGGGGTCCCTCACATATCCCACCCACTCCAGGGGCCCCTCACATATCCCACCCACTTCAGGGGTCCCTCACATATCTCACCCACTCCAGGGGTCCCTCACATATCTCACCCACTCCAGGGGTCCTTCAAATATCATTCACATTGAGGAGAGTTCCCTCATATCTCACCTACTTTAGGGTCCTTTACAGATCCCACCCACTCCAGGGGTCCTTCACATATCCCACCCACTCCTATACACAGAGGGTCCAGCCCCTACACTGCTCCAACACTACTCTACCCATTACTCATTTTAGGAGACCCCCTACACTGGTCCAACCACCCCCCCCCCAACTCCAGGGGTCCAAACCCCAAACCCCACACTGGTTCTACACTACTCCACCCATAAGTAATGTCAGATGTTCCCCACACTGATCCCAGAACCCCCCCCTTCACGGAGAAGGTCATCCCCTCACCCTTCTATCACCCCTTCATTTCTGCCTGTGATCCCCCCTCCCCCTCCTCTCTGGGATGAGGTCTCATTTATCACCCACTTATGGAGAGGCGCAGTATATCCCAGGCCGGCCTCTGATGTGAGGGGGGGGGGGGGGTAATGAGACAATGAGAGACAAGCCCCCCCCCCCCCCCCCCCGACTAATTAGATGCTGAAATCAAAGAAACATCTGGAGGAGAGAGAGAGAGAGAGAGAGACTGCACAATATGAGGCTCGTCCTTTATCTGAGGAGCCACCCCATGCCTCATGCCTCATCCTTCATGCCCCATTCCTCATCCTTCATGCCCCATGCCTCATCCCTCATGCCTCATCCCTCATGCCCCATTCCTCATCCCTCATGTCTTATGGCCCATGCCCCATGCCTCATCCCTCATGCCCCATGCCATATCCCTCATGCCCCATGCCTCATCCCTCATGCCCCATCCCTCATGCCCCATGCCTCATCCCTCATGCCCCATCCCTCAAAATTAAGGGCCCAGTCTGGCCACCAAAGTCCCAGTCTGGCCACCAAAGTCACAGTCTGGCCACCAACATCACAGTCTGGCCATTCAGGTCATTCAGGTCATGACGTGGCCACTGAGGTCGTTTTCTGACCATTAGGATCACAACATGGCCACTGATTTCATTTTATGGCCACTAAGATTACAACATGACCACTGAGGTCACTTTCTGACCACTGAGGTGATGGTCTGGTCTTTAGGGCTACTGGTAAGTCACTGATAGGGTGATGGTGTGTCCGGTATGGTCACAGTCTGGCCACTAAGGTCATGGACTAGCCACTGAGGCCATAAACCAGTCATGGTCTGACTACTGAGGTCACAATCTTGCACTGAGGTCATGGACTAGCCAAAGGAGGGTTGGTCTGACCACTGAGGTCACAATCTTGCACTGAGGTCACAATATTACCACGTAGGTCTCAGTCTCGCTCCTGAGGTTACAAGAAGACCAGTAAAGTCACAGATAGGCTACTAAGGTCATGGACTACCCACTGAGGTTCACAGTCTTGCCACTGAGGCCAAAAAACTGGCCTTGGAGGTCATGGTCTGACAACTGGGGTCACAATCTTACCACTTAGGTCAAAGTCTTGCACTGGGGTCATGAACTGGCCAATAAGGTCATGGACTAGCCAAAGGAGGGTTGGGCTGACCACTGAGGTCAAAGTCTTGCCATAGAGGTCATGGTCTTGTTCCTGAGGAAATGGTCTGGTCTTCATGGCTACTGGTAAGTTAGTCATGATGTGACGGGCCACCACAAGGCCATCAAAGTCCATTTTTTTTTTTTTTAGAGGTCCGGATGTCCCCAGGGGCCCGGATGGCAACCCCCTTTTTTTTTTATTATTTTTTTAATATATTTTTATTTTATTTTTTATTAAAGGGCCAATTTCTTTATTTTTTTTAGGGGTCTGGAGGTCCCCAGGGCCCTGTATGACAACCCCCCTTTTAAAAAAAAATAACTTATATATATATATTATTATTATTATTATTATTATTGAAGGGCCCGGAGGTCCCCAGGGCCCCGGATGGCTACCCCCCTTTTTTAATATATTTTTCTTTATTTCTTCTTTTTTTTGTAAAGGGCCCCCCGCTTCTCAATTTGTGGCAGACCCCCCCCCCCCCCCCGTTCTCTGCTCCAGGGGGCCCATGCCTGAAGCTGTGTAAGGGGCCCCATAATTTCTGATGGCGGCCCTGTCCGTGTGTATGCAACACAAGTTTAAACCAAGATTCCGTATGAGGAGTTCGGCTTAGAGTTAGGGTTAGGGGGTTAGAGGTAAGGGTTAGGGGTTCGGCTTAGGGTTAGGGTTAGAAGTTAGGGTTTCGGCTTAGGGTTAGGTTTAGAGGTAAGGGTTAGGGTTAGAAGTTAGGGTTATGGTTAGAGGTTAGGGTTAGGGATTAAGGGTTAGGGGTTCGGCTTAGGGTTAGAGGTTCGGCTTAGGGTTAGGGTTATGGTTAGGGTTAGGAGTTACGGGTTAGGGGTTCAGCTTAGGGTTAGAGGTTCGGCTTAGGGTTAGGGTTCGGCTTAGGGTTAGGGGTTAGGGGTTCAGCTTAGGGTTAGAGGTTAGGGTTAGAGGTTCGGCTTAGGGTTAGGGGTAAGGGTTGGGGTTAGGGGTTTGGCTTAGGCTTAGGGTTAGAGGTTTGGCTTAGGGTTAGAGGTTAGGGTTAGGGGTTAGGGGTTAGGGTTTTGGCTTAGGGTTAGGGTTAGAGGTTCGGCTTAGGGTTAGAGGTTCGGCTTAGGGTTAGGGGTTAGGGTTTCGGCTTAGGGTTAGGGTTAGAGGTAAGGGTTAGGGTTTAGGGGTTCGGCTTAGGGTTAGGGTTAGAGGTAAGGGTTAGGATTAGGGGTTTGGCTTAGGGTTAGGGTTAGAAGTTAGGGTTAGGGGTTAAGGGTTAGGGGTTCGGCTTAGGGTTAGAGGTTCGGCTTAGGGTTAGGGTTAGAGGTTAGGGTTAGGAGTTAAGGGTTAGGGGTTTAGCTTAGGGTTAGAGGTTCGGCTTAAGGTTAGGGTTAGGGGTTCGGCTTAGGGTTAGAGGTTAGGGTTAGAGGTTCGGCTTAGGGGTTAGGGTTTCAGCTTAGGGTTAGAGTTAGAGGTAAGGGTTAGGGTTAGGGGTTCGGCTTAGGGTTAGGGTTAGAGGTTAGGGTTAGGGGTTAGGGTTTCGGCTTAGGGTTAGGGTTAGAGGTTCGGCTTAGGGTTAGGGTTAGAGGTTCGGCTTTGGGTTAGGGTTAGAGGTAAGGGTTTAGGGGTTCGGCTTAGGGTTAGGGTTAGAGGTAAGGGTTTAGGGGTTCGGCTTAGGGTTAGGGTTAGAGGTAAGGGTTAGGATTAGGGGTTTGGCTTAGGGTTAGGGTTAGAAGTTAGGGTTAGGGGTTAAGGGTTAGGGGTTCGGCTTAGGGTTAGAGGTTCGGCTTAGGGTTAGGGTTATGGTTAGAGGTTAGGGTTAGGAGTTAAGGGTTAGGGGTTTAGCTTAGGGTTAGAGGTTCGGCTTAAGGTTAGGGTTAGGGGTTCGGCTTAGGGGTTAAGGGTTAGGGGTTCAGCTTAGGGTTAGAGGTTAGGGTTAGAGGTTCGGCTTAGGGGTTAGGGTTTCAGCTTAGGGTTAGAGTTAGAGGTAAGGGTTAGGGTTAGGGGTTCGGCTTAGGGTTAGGGTTAGAGGTTAGGGTTAGGGGTTAGGGTTTCGGCTTAGGGTTAGGGTTAGAGGTTCGGCTTAGGGTTAGGGTTAGAGGTTCGGCTTAGGGTTAGGGTTAGAGGTAAGGGTTTAGGGGTTCGGCTTAGGGTTAGGGTTAGAGGTAAGGGTTTAGGGGTTCGGCTTAGGGTTAGGGTTAGAGGTAAGGGTTAGGATTAGGGGTTTGGCTTAGGGTTAGGGTTAGAAGTTAGGGTTAGGGGTTAAGGGTTAGAGGTTCGGCTTAGGGTTAGGGTTAGAGGTTCAGCTTAGGTTTAGGGTTAGGGGTTAGTGTTTTGGCTTAGGGTTAGGGTTAGGGGTTAGGGTTTCGGCTTAGGGTTAGGGTTAGAGGTTCGGCTTAGGGTTAGGGTTAGAGGTTCGGCTTAGGGTTAGGGTTAGAGGTAAGGGTTTAGGGGTTCGGCTTAGGGTTAGGGTTAGAGGTAAGGGTTAGGATTAGGGGTTTGGCTTAGGGTTAGGGTTAGAAGTTAGGGTTAGGGGTTAAGGGTTAGGGGTTCGGCTTAGGGTTAGAGGTTCGGCTTAGGGTTAGGGTTATGGTTAGAGGTTAGGGTTAGGAGTTAAGGGTTAGGGGTTTAGCTTAGGGTTAGAGGTTCGGCTTAAGGTTAGGGTTAGGGGTTCGGCTTAGGGGTTAAGGGTTAGGGGTTCAGCTTAGGGTTAGAGGTTAGGGTTAGAGGTTCGGCTTAGGGGTTAGGGTTTCGGCTTAGGGTTAGAGTTAGAGGTAAGGGTTAGGGTTAGGGGTTCGGCTTAGGGTTAGGGTTAGAGGTTTGGCGTAGGGTTAGAGGTTAGGGTTAGGGGTTAGGGTTTCGGCTTAGGGTTAGAGTTAGAGGTAAGGGTTAGGGTTAGGGGTTCGGCTTAGGGTTAGAGGTTTGGCGTAGGGTTAGAGGTTAGGGTTAGGGGTTAGGGTTTCGGTTTAGGGTTAGGGTTAGAGGTTCGGCTTAGGGTTAGGGTTAGAGGTTCAGCTTAGGTTTAGGGTTAGGGGTTAGTGTTTTGGCTTAGGGTTAGGGGTTAGGGTTTCGGCTTAGGGTTAGGGTTAGAGGTTCGGCTTAGGGTTAGGGTTAGAGGTTCGGCTTAGGGTTAGGGTTAGGGGTAAGGGTTTCAGCTTAGGGTTAGAGGTTCGGGTTAGGGTTAGGGTTAGAGGTTCGGCTTAGGGTTAGGGTTAGAGGTTCGGCTTAGGGTTAGGGGTTAGGGTTTCAGCTTAGGGTTAGAGGTTCGGGTTAGGGTTAGAGGTTTGGCTTAGGGTTAGGGTTAGAGGTTCGGCTTAGGGTTAGGGTTAGAGGTTTGGCTTAGGGTTAGAGGTTAGGGTTAGGGGTGAGGTTTTCGGCTTAGGGTTAGGGTTAGAGGTTTGGCTTAGGGTTAGAGGTTAGGGTTAGGGGTTAGGTTTTCGGCTTAGGGTTAGGGTTAGAGGTTCGGCTTAGGGTTAGGGTTAGGGGTTAGGGTTTCGGCTTAGGGTTAGAGGTAAGGGTTAGGGGTTCGGCTTAGGGTTAGGGTTAGAGGTTCGGCTTAGGGTTAGGGTTAGAGGTTAGGGTTAGGGGTTAGGGGTTCGGCTTAGGGTTAGAGGTTAGGGTTAGGGTTAGGGGTTAGGGTTTCAGCTTAGGGTTAGGGTTTCCCATTATAGAATATGGCTAGGATTCATGAATTGGATTTGGGGGGTTCGGTCCACCATTGTTTGGTTGCGGGAGAATGTTGTCGGGTCCCCGTAGATGGCGAGACACGGCGTACGTGGAAATAATGAAGATGCATCACCAGATTTACACACGGGAGCTGTTCTGTTGCGTTTGATTGTGAGTGCCCCTTTCGTCAGCCCCCATGTCATCTATAACTTGATCAGCGGCTGCCATTATTATGTTGTGGCCGCACGGCGCTCACAAGCGTTTTTTTGGCGTATTCGGCGGGATGCTGAAGATGGTTCCCCCCCCCCAATTCTCTCCATTGTCTATGGTCTGGTGAGAGGAAGGATCTCTGCCTACACACCATGGGATGGAAGTCCAGTAAACGTTTGTTGTTTTCTCTGATCGTTTACTGACTAATAGACAAGCCGCCGCTCCCAATCACATGCTACAGGTGTGACATTTCTAGACACGCCACTCTGCCCCCTGCTGGCCAAAATGCAGTTTAGTATGCCCAGGGCTGGTGCAAGGTTTTTCGACACCCTAGGCCAGTGGTTCTCAACTTGGGGGTCGAATGATGATCTGCCAGGGGTCACCGAATCCTGGGCTGTTCCTGAAATTACTTGTCTTGCCTTTGATGCTGATAACCCATGCTACAAAAATAATGTTACGGTTAGGGGTCCCGACAACCTGGGAAGTTTTACCTAGGGGGTCACGGCACTAGGTGGGTGAGAACTGCCCTAGGCGAAACCTTAATTTGCCACACCTCCTTTGTCCTCATGTATACCCCACCTTTTCTAATGAAGCACCCATCATTGCAGCCTCACCAGCGCCCATCAATGCCGCCTCATCAGCGCCCATCAAATGCCGCCTCATCAGCACGGTGAGACCACAAGGTGGTCTTTGTTTTGTGACAATAATGTTTATACTAGACGGAGACCTGTCAGTGTGGGACCCCTTGGAAGTAACTTTCTCTGGGACCTCTTGAAGGTAGGTGACCCTTCGTCAACCTCTCCAGATATACGTGTGTGACGTCTATTTCCTTCCTATCTTGGTCCATTATTTCCCTTCCATATCTCTCAGCTCATCCTGACTTTAATGCCTCGTACACACGAGCAAGTTTTCCGTCGGAAAAACTGCGAGGGGAGTTTTGGCCGGGAATCCCGGCCGTTTGTACGAGGCATTAGTCTTCTCTGGATACAAAGCCTTTCCAGTAAAGACTGTGTGATTGGATGAGCTCTCAATGGTCACTGGGGGACCTATAAATGTGGGATCTCTTGGAAGTAGGTGACCCCAGCAGATCGAATTCTCCTGGTTAATTGGCCGTGTCCCTCACCAACCTCTCCAGATACTTGTGTCACGTCTTTTCCCTTCCCATCTTGGTCCAAATTTCTCTTCCATTTCTCTCAGCCTTTAGTCTTCTCTGGATGCAATGTCTTTCTAGGGAAGGCCAAGTGACCCCATGCCATGGAGGAGCCCACAATGGAGGCCACAATGGTCACTCTTGGTGCACAGAACGGGGCCTCTTGAAGGTAGGTGACCCCAGCAGACTGGTTTCTCCCATTATATTGGCCGTGTCCTTCACCAACCTCTCCAGATATACGTGTGTGACGTCTATTTCCTTCCCATCTTGGTCCATTATTTCCCTTCCATTTCTCTCGGCTTTTAGTCTTCTCGGGATATAAAGTCTTTTTTATGGTTCCCGTCCACTCAAACATTCCTTTTAATAAAACGTTATAATAAACTCAGTGCCGATTGAAAGCAGCTCCGGTCACGTCGAATATATAGAACGATCGTCTTAGAGGCAGGCTGGGTCCCCCCTCCCCTCCCCCTATTCTCCCAGCAGGTTCTATTAGATAAATTTATTGTCCACTCTTCATGGTAATAGCTATAAAGAGCGGGAGAAGCTGGGACTGATTAGGGGAAGATGGGATTCAGTTACACGCTATAAAATCCCACTACAAATAACTCTGATAGATCTTCTTGTAAAAGAGAAAGAGATACATTATCCCTAAACTGGTCCATGTGTGAGAGCATCAGGTGAACACACACTTCCATTTGCACTCTTCTCCGTCCAACCGCCGCCTCCTCCGTCCAACCACCGCCTCCTCCGTCCAACCATCGCCTCCTCCCTCCAACCACCGCCTCCTCCGTCCAACCACCGCCTCCTCCGTCCAACCACCGCCTCCTCCCTCCAACCACCGCCTCCTCCCTCCAACCACCGCCTCCTCCGTCCAACCACCGCCTCCCCCGTCCAACCACCGCCTCCTCCCTCCAACCACCGCCTCCTCCGTCCAACCATCTCCTCCTCCGTCCAACCACCGCCTCCTCCCTCCAACCACCGCCTCCTCCGTCCAACCACCACCTCCTCCCTCCAACCACCGCCTCTTCCGTCCAACCATCGCCTCCTCCGTCCAACCATCGCCTCCTCCGTCCAACAACCGCCTCCTCCGTCCAACCACCGCCTCCTCCGTCCAACCACCGCCTCCTCCGTCCAACCATCGCCACCTCCCTCCAACCACCGCCTCCTCCGTCCAACCATCGCCTCCTCCGTCCAACCACCGCCTCCTCCGTCCAACCACCGCCTCCTCCGTCCAACCCTCGCCACCTCCCTCCAACCACCGCCTCCTCCGTCCAACCATCGCCTCCTCCCTCCAACCACCGCCTCCTCCCTCCAACCACCGCCTCCTCCGTCCAACCACCGCCTCCTCCGTCCAACCACCGCCTCCTCCGTCCAACCCTCGCCTCCTCCGTCCAACCACCGCCTCCTCCGTTCAACCATCGCCACCTCCCTCCAACCACCGCCTCCTCCGTCCAACCATCGCCTCCTCCGTCCAACCATCGCCACCTCCCTCCAACCACCGCCTCCTCCGTCCAACCATCGCCTCCTCCCTCCAACCACCGCCTCCTCCGTCCAACCACCGCCTCCTCCGTCCAACCTCCGCCTCCTCCGTTCAACCACCGCCCCCTCCCTCCAACCACCGCCTCCTCCGTCCAACCATCTCCTCCTCCGTCCAACTACCGCCTCCTCCGTCCAACCACCGCCTCCTCCGTCCAACCACCGCCTTCTCCCTCCAACCACCGCCTCCTTCGTGCAACAATCGCCTCCTTCGTCCAACAACCGCCTCCTCCGTCCAACCACCGCCTCCTCCCTCCAACCACCGCCTCCTCCGTCCAACCACCGCCTCCTCCATCCAACCACCGCCTCCTCCGTCCAACCATCGCCACCTCCCTCCAACCACCGCCTCCTCCGTCCAACCATCGCCTCCTCCGTCCAACCACCGCCTCCTCCGTCCAACCACCGCCTCCTCCGTCCAACCCTCGCCACCTCCCTCCAACCACCGCCTCCTCCGTCCAACCATCGCCTCCTCCCTCCAACCACCGCCTCCTCCGTCCAACCACCGCCATCTCCGTCCAACCACCGCCTCCTCCGTCCAACCCTCGCCTCCTCCGTCCAACCACCGCCTCCTCCGTCCAACCATCGCCACCTCCCTCCAACCACCGCCTCCTCCGTCCAACCACCGCCTCCTCCGTCCAACCATCGCCACCTCCCTCCAACCACCGCCTCCTCCGTCCAACCATCGCCTCCCCCCTCCAACCACCGCCTCCTCCGTCCAACCACCGCCTCCTCCGTCCAACCTCCGCCTCCTCCGTTCAACCACCGCCCCCTCCCTCCAACCACCGCCTCCTCCGTCCAACCATCTCCTCCTCCGTCCAACTACCGCCTCCTCCGTCCAACCACCGCCTCCTCCGTCCAACCACCGCCTTCTCCCTCCAACCACCGCCTCCTTCGTGCAACAATCGCCTCCTTCGTCCAACCACCGCCTCCTCCGTCCAACCACCGCCTCCTCCGTCCAACCATCGCCTCCTCCGTCCAACCACCACCTCCTCTGTCCAACCATCGCCTCCTCCGTCCAACCATCGACTCCTCCCTCCAACCATCAATTCCTCTGTCCAACCACCGCCTCCTCCGTCCAACCACCGCCTCCTCTGTCCAACCACCGCCTCCTCGATTCAACCACCGCCTCCTCCATCCAACCGCTGCCTCCTCCTACCAACTACCGCCTCCTCCATCCAACCGCCGCCTCCTCCCTCCAACCGCTGCCTCCTCCCTCCAACCATCGCCTCCTCTGTCCAACCACCGCCTCCTCGGTCCAACCACCGCCTCCTCCGTCCAACCACCGCCTCTTCCCTCCAACCGCCGCCTCCTCCGTCCAACCACCGCCTCCTCCGTCCAACCACCGCCTCCTCCCTCCAACCACCGCCTCCTCCGTCCAACCATCTCCTCCTCCGTCCAACCACCGCCTCCTCCCTCCAACCACCGCCTCCTCCGTCCAACCACCACCTCCTCCCTCCAACCACCGCCTCTTCCGTCCAACCATCGCCTCCTCCGTCCAACCATCGCCTCCTCCGTCCAACAACCGCCTCCTCCGTCCAACCACCGCCTCCTCCGTCCAACCACCGCCTCCTCCGTCCAACCATCGCCACCTCCCTCCAACCACCGCCTCCTCCGTCCAACCATCGCCTCCTCCGTCCAACCACCGCCTCCTCCGTCCAACCACCGCCTCCTCCGTCCAACCCTCGCCACCTCCCTCCAACCACCGCCTCCTCCCTCCAACCACCGCCTCCTCCGTCCAACCACCGCCTCCTCCGTCCAACCACCGCCTCCTCCCTCCAACCACCGCCTCCTCCGTCCAACCATCTCCTCCTCCGTCCAACCACCGCCTCCTCCGTCCAACCACCGCCTCCTCCCTCCAACCACCGCCTCCTCCCTCCAACCACCGCCTCCTCCGTCCAACCACCACCTCCTCCCTCCAACCACCGCCTCTTCCGTCCAACCATCGCCTCCTCCGTCCAACCATCGCCTCCTCCGTCCAACAACCGCCTCCTCCGTCCAACCACCGCCTCCTCCCTCCAACCACCGCCTCCTCCGTCCAACCATCTCCTCCTCCGTCCAACCACCGCCTCCTCCGTCCAACCACCGCCTCCTCCCTCCAACCACCGCCTCCTCCCTCCAACCACCGCCTCCTCCCTCCAACCACCGCCTCCTCCGTCCAACCACCACCTCCTCCCTCCAACCACCGCCTCTTCCGTCCAACCATCGCCTCCTCCGTCCAACCATCGCCTCCTCCGTCCAACAACCGCCTCCTCCGTCCAACCACCGCCTCCTCCGTCCAACCACCGCCTCCTCCGTCCAACCCTCGCCACCTCCCTCCAACCACCGCCTCCTCCGTCCAACCATCGCCTCCTCCCTCCAACCACCGCCTCCTCCCTCCAACCACCGCCTCCTCCGTCCAACCACCGCCTCCTCCGTCCAACCACCGCCTCCTCCGTCCAACCCTCGCCTCCTCCGTCCAACCACCGCCTCCTCCGTCCAACCATCGCCACCTCCCTCCAACCACCGCCTCCTCCGTCCAACCACCGCCTCCTCCGTCCAACCATCGCCACCTCCCTCCAACCACCGCCTCCTCCGTCCAACCATCGCCTCCTCCGTCCAACCACCGCCTACTCCGTCCAACCACCGCCTCCTCC
This sequence comes from Rana kukunoris, assembly GCA_029574335.1. Lineage (NCBI taxonomy): Eukaryota > Metazoa > Chordata > Amphibia > Anura > Ranidae > Rana > Rana kukunoris. Next base: position 101,310 of record JAJQKJ010000149.1, read on the forward strand.
GTCCAACCATCGCCTCCTCCGTCCAACCACCGCCTCCTCCGTCCAACCACCGCCTCCTCCGTCCAACCACCGTCCTCCGTCCAACCCTCGCCACCTCCCTCCAACCACCGCCTCCTCCCTCCAACCACCGCCTCCTCCGTCCAACCACCGCCTCCTCCGTCCAACCACCGCCTCCTCCCTCCAACCACCGCCTCCTCCGTCCAACCATCTCCTCCTCCGTCCAACCACCGCCTCCTCCGTCCAACCACCGCCTCCTCCCTCCAACCACCGCCTCCTCCCTCCAACCACCGCCTCCTCCGTCCAACCACCACCTCCTCCCTCCAACCACCGCCTCTTCCGTCCAACCATCGCCTCCTCCGTCCAACCATCGCCTCCTCCGTCCAACAACCGCCTCCTCCGTCCAACCACCGCCTCCTCCCTCCAACCACCGCCTCCTCCGTCCAACCATCTCCTCCTCCGTCCAACCACCGCCTCCTCCGTCCAACCACCGCCTCCTCCCTCCAACCACCGCCTCCTCCCTCCAACCACCGCCTCCTCCGTCCAACCACCACCTCCTCCCTCCAACCACCGCCTCTTCCGTCCAACCATCGCCTCCTCCGTCCAACCATCGCCTCCTCCGTCCAACAACCGCCTCCTCCGTCCAACCACCGCCTCCTCCGTCCAACCACCGCCTCCTCCGTCCAACCCTCGCCACCTCCCTCCAACCACCGCCTCCTCCGTCCAACCATCGCCTCCTCCCTCCAACCACCGCCTCCTCCCTCCAACCACCGCCTCCTCCGTCCAACCACCGCCTCCTCCGTCCAACCACCGCCTCCTCCGTCCAACCCTCGCCTCCTCCGTCCAACCACCGCCTCCTCCGTCCAACCATCGCCACCTCCCTCCAACCACCGCCTCCTCCGTCCAACCACCGCCTCCTCCGTCCAACCATCGCCACCTCCCTCCAACCACCGCCTCCTCCGTCCAACCATCGCCTCCTCCCTCCAACCACCGCCTCCTCCGTCCAACCACCGCCTCCTCCGTCCAACCTCCGCCTCCTCCGTTCAACCACCGCCCCCTCCTCCAACCACCGCCTCCTCCGTCCAACCATCTCCTCCTCCGTCCAACTACCGCCTCCTCCGTCCAACCACCGCCTCCTCCGTCCAACCACCGCCTTCTCCCTCCAACCACCGCCTCCTTCGTGCAACAATCGCCTCCTTCGTCCAACCACCGCCTCCTCCGTCCAACCACCGCCTCCTCCGTCCAACCATCGCCACCTCCCTCCAACCACCGCCTCCTCCGTCCAACCATCGCCTCCTCCGTCCAACCACCGCCTCCTCCGTCCAACCACCGCCTCCTCCGTCCAACCCTCGCCACCTCCCTCCAACCACCGCCTCCTCCGTCCAACCATCGCCTCCTCCCTCCAACCACCGCCTCCTCCGTCCAACCACCGCCAACACCGCCTCTCCGTCCAACCACCGCCTCCTCCGTCCAACCCTCGCCTCCTCCGTCCAACCACCGCCTCCTCCGTCCAACCATCCGCCTCCTCCCTCCAACCACCGCCTCCTCCGTCCAACCACACCGCCTCCTCCGTCCAACCATCGCCACCTCCCTCCAACCACCGCCTCCTCCGTCCAACCATCGCCTCCTCCCTCCAACCACCGCCTCCTCCGTCCAACCACCGCCTCCTCCGTCCAACCTCCTCCGCCTCCTCCGTTCCCACCGCCCCCTCCCTCCAAACCACCGCCTCCTCCGTCCAACCATCTCCTCCTCCGTCCAACTACCGCCTCCTCCGTCCAACTACCGCCTCCTCCGTCCAACCACCGCCTCCTCCGTCCAACCACCGCCTTCTCCCTCCAACCACCGCCTCCTTCGTGCAACAATCGCCTCCTTCGTCCAACCACCGCCTCCTCCGTCCAACCACCGCCTCCTCCGTCCAACCATCGCCTCCTCCGTCCAACCACCACCTCCTCTGTCCAACCATCGCCTCCTCCGTCCAACCATCGACTCCTCCCTCCAACCATCAATTCCTCTGTCCAACCACCGCCTCCTCCGTCCAACCACCGCCTCCTCGATCCAACCACCGCCTCCTCCATCCAACCGCTGCCTCCTCCTACCAACTACCGCCTCCTCCATCCAACCGCCGCCTCCTCCCTCCAACCGCTGCCTCCTCCCTCCAACCATCGCCTCCTCTGTCCAACCACCGCCTCCTCGGTCCAACCACCGCCTCCTCCGTCCAACCACCGCCTCTTCCCTCCAACCGCCGCCTCCTCCGTCCAACCACCGCCTCCTCCGTCCAACCATCGCCTCCTCCCTCCAACCACCGCCTCCTCCGTCCAACCACCGCCTCCTCCGTCCAACCACCGCCTCCTCCCTCCAACCACCGCCTCCTCCGTCCAACCATCGCCACCTCCCTCCAACCATCGCCTCCTCCGTCCAACCACCGCCTCCTCCGTCCAACCATCGCCTCCTCCGTCCAACCATCGCCTCCTCCGTCCAACCACCGCCTCCTCCCTCCAACCACCGCCTCCTCCCTCCAACCACCGCCTCCTCCGTCCAACCACCGCCTCCTCCCTCCAACCACCGCCTCCTCCCTCCAACCACCGCCTCCTCCCTCCAACCACCGCCTCCTCCGTCCAACCACCGCCTCCTCCGTCCAACCACCGCCTCCTCCGTCCAACCACCACCTCCTCCCTCCAACCACCGCCTCCTCCGTCCAACCATCGCCTCTTCCGTCCAACCATCGCCTCCTCCCTCCAACCACCGCCTCCTCCGTCCAACCATCGCCTCCTCCCTCCAACCACCGCCTCCTCCGTCCAACCATCGCCTCCTCCGTCCAACCATCGCCTCCTCCCTCCAACCATCAACTCCTCTGTCCAACCAGCGCCTCCTCCGTCCAACAACCGCCTCCTCCGTCCAACCACCGCCTCCTCCGTCCAACCACCGCCTCCTCCGTCCAACCCTCGCCACCTCCCTCCAACCACCGCCTCCTCCGTCCAACCATCGCCTCCTCCCTCCAACCACCGCCTCCTCCCTCCAACCACCGCCTCCTCCGTCCAACCACCGCCTCCTCCGTCCAACCACCGCCTCCTCCGTCCAACCCTCGCCTCCTCCGTCCAACCACCGCCTCCTCCGTCCAACCATCGCCACCTCCCTCCAACCACCGCCTCCTCCGTCCAACCACCGCCTCCTCCGTCCAACCATCGCCACCTCCCTCCAACCACCGCCTCCTCCGTCCAACCATCGCCTCCTCCCTCCAACCACCGCCTCCTCCGTCCAACCACCGCCTCCTCCGTCCAACCTCCGCCTCCTCCGTTCAACCACCGCCCCCTCCCTCCAACCACCGCCTCCTCCGTCCAACCATCTCCTCCTCCGTCCAACTACCGCCTCCTCCGTCCAACCACCGCCTCCTCCGTCCAACCACCGCCTTCTCCCTCCAACCACCGCCTCCTTCGTGCAACAATCGCCTCCTTCGTCCAACCATCGCCTCCTCCCTCCAACCACCGCCTCCTCCGTCCAACCATCGCCTCCTCCCTCCAACCACCGCCTCCTCCGTCCAACCATCGCCTCCTCCGTCCAACCATCGCCTCCTCCCTCCAACCATCAACTCCTCTGTCCAACCAGCGCCTCCTCCGTCCAACCACCGCCTCCTCTGTCCAACCACCGCCTCCTCGATCCAACCACCGCCTCCTCCATCCAACCGCTGCCTCCTCCTACCAACTACCGCCTCCTCCATCCAACCGCCGCCTCCTCCCTCCAACCGATGCCTCCTCCCTCCAACCATCGCCTCCTCTGTCCAACCACCGCCTCCTCTGTCCAACCACCGCCTCCTCCGTCCAACCACCGCCTCCTCCGTCCAACCACCGCCTTCTCTGTCCAACCACTGCCTCCTTCCTCCAACCACCGCCTCTTCCCTCCAACCATTGCCACCTCCATCCAATCACCTCCTCCTCCCTCCAACCGCCGCCTCCTCCGTCCAACCACCACCTCCTCCGTCCAACCATCGCCTCCTCCGTCCAACCATCGCCTCCTCCGTCCAACCACCGCCTCCTCCGTCCAACCACCGCCTCCTCCGTCCAACCACCACCTCCTCCCTCCAACCACCGCCTCCTCCGTCCAACCATCGCCACCTCCCTCCAACCACCGCCTCCTCCGTCCAACCACCGCCTCCTCCATCCAACCATCGCCTCCTCCGTCCAACCATCGCCTCCTCAGTCCAACCACCGCCTCCTCCCTCCAACCACCGCCTCCTCCGTCCAACCACCGCCTCCTCCCTCCAACCACCGCCTCCTCCCTCCAACCACCGCCTCCTCCGTCCAACCACCGCCTCCTCCGTCCAACCACCACCTCCTCCCTCCAACCACCGCCTCCTCCGTCCAACCATCGCCTCCTCCGTCCAACCATCGCCTCCTCCCTCCAACCACCGCCTTCTCCGTCCAACCATCGCCTCCTCCCTCCAACCACCGCCTCCTCCGTCCAACCATTGCCTCCTCTGTCCAACCACCGCCTCCTCCGTCCAACCATCGCCACCTCCCTCCAACCATCACCTCCTCCGTCCAACCACCGCCTCCTCCGTCCAACCATCGCCTTCTCCGTCCAACCACCGCCTCCTCCCTCCAACCACCGCCTCCTCCGTCCAACCACCGCCTCCTCCCTCCAACCACCGCCTCCTCCCTCCAACCACCGCCTCCTCCCTCCAACCACCGCCTCCTCCGTCCAACCACCGCCTCCTCCGTCCAACCACCACCTCCTCCCTCCAACCACCGCCTCCTCCGTCCAACCATCGCCTCCTCCGTCCAACCATCGCCTCCTCCCTCCAACCACTGCCTCCTCCGTCCAACCACCGCCTCCTCCCTCCAACCACCGCCTCCTCCGTCCAACCATCGCCTCCTCCGTCCAACCATCGCCTCCTCCCTCCAACCATCAACTCCTCTGTCCAACCAGCGCCTCCTCCGTCCAACCACCGCCTCCTCTGTCCAACCACCGCCTCCTCGATCCAACCACCGCCTCCTCGATCCAACCACCGCCTCCTCCATCCAACCGCTGCCTCCTCCTACCAACTACCGCCTCCTCCATCCAACCGCCGCCTCCTCCCTCCAACCGATGCCTCCTCCCTCCAACCATCGCCTCCTCTGTCCAACCACCGCCTCCTCGGTCCAACCACCGCCTCCTCCGTCCAACCACCGCCTCCTCCGTCCAACCACCGCCTTCTCTGTCCAACCACTGCCTCCTTCCTCCAACCACCGCCTCTTCCCTCCAACCATTGCCACCTCCATCCAATCACCACCTCCTCCCTCCAACCGCCGCCTCCTCCGTCCAACCACCGCCTCCTCTGTCCAACCATCGCCTCCTCCCTCCAACCACCGCCTCCTCCGTCCAACCACCGCCTCCTCCGTCCAACCACCGCCTCCTCCCTCCAACCACCGCCTCCTCCGTCCAACCATCGCCACCTCCCTCCAACCATCACCTCCTCCGTCCAACCACCGCCTCCTCCATCCAACCATCGCCTCCTCCGTCCAACCATCGCCTCCTCAGTCCAACCACCGCCTCCTCCCTCCAACCACCGCCAACCACCGCCTCCTCCCCAACCACCGTCCAACCACCGCCTCCTCCCTCCAACCACCGCCTCCTCCCTCCAACCACCGCCTCCTCCCTCCAACCACCGCCTCCTCCGTCCAACCACCGCCTCCTCCCTCCAACCACCGCCTCCTCCGTCCAACCATCGCCTCCTCCGTCCAACCATCGCCTCCTCCCTCCAACCACCGCCTTCTCCGTCCAACCATCGCCTCCTCCCTCCAACCACCGCCTCCTCCGTCCAACCATTGCCTCCTCCGTCCAACCATCGCCTCCTCCGTCCAACCATCGCCTCCTCCGTCCAACCACCCCCTCCTTCCTCCAACCACCGCCTCCTCCGTCCAACCTTCGCCTCCTTCCTCCAACCACCACCTCCTCCGTCCAACCACCGCCTCCTCCGTCCAACCATCGCCTCCTCCATCCAACCACCGCCTCCTCCGTCCAACCACCGCTTCCTTCGTCCAACCACCGCCTCCTCCGTCCAACCCTCGCCTCCTCCGTCCAACCACCGCCTCCTCTGTCCAACCTCCGCCTCCTCCATCCAACCACCGCCTCCTCCCTCCAACCACTGCCTCCTCTGTCCAACCATCTCCTCCTCCGTCCAACTACCACATCCTCCCTCCAACCACCGCCTCCTCCGTCCAACCTCTGCCTCCTCCCTCCAACCACAGCCTCCTCCGTCCAACCACCGCCTCCTCCCTCCAACCACCGCCTCCTCCGTCCAACCACCGCCTTCTCCCTCCATCCCCCGCCTCCTCCGTCCAACCATCACCTCCTCCGTCCAACCACCTCCTCCTCCGTCCAACCACCGCCTCCTCCGTCCAACCACCGCCTCCTCTGTCCAACCTCCGCCTCCTCCCTCCAACCACTGCCTCCTCCGTCCAACCATCTCCTCCTCCGTCCAACTACCGCATCCTCCCTTCAACCACCGCCTCCTCCGTCCAACCTCCGCCTCCTCCCTCCAACCATCGCCTCCTCCCTCCAACCACCGCCTCATCCATCCAACCACCGCCTCCTCCGTCCAACCACTGCCTCCTCCGTCCAACCACCGCCTTCTCCCTCCATCCCCCGCCTCCTCCGTCCAACCATCGCCTCCTCCGTCCAACCACCGCCTCCTCCGTCCAACCACCGCCTCCTCCGTCTAACCACCGCTTCCTTCGTCCAACCACCGCCTCCTCCGTCCAACCCTCGCCTCCTCCGTCCAACCATCGCCTCCTCCGTCCAACTAACGTCTCCTCCGTCCAACCACCACCTCCTCCGTCCAACCTCCGCCTCCTCCGTCCAACCACCGCCTCCTCCCTCCAACCACCGCCTCCTCCGTCCAACCATCTCCTCCTCCGTCCAACTACCGCCTCCTCTGTCCAACCACCGCCTCCTTCGTCCAACCACCGCCTTCTCCCTCCAACCACCACCTCCTTTCGTGCAACAATCGCCTCCTTCGTCCAACCACCGCCTCCTCCGTCCAACCACCGCCTCCTCCGTCCAACCTTCGCCTCCTCCGTCCAACCACCGCCTCCTCTGTCCAACCATCGCCTCCTCCGTCCAACCATCGCCTCCTCCCTCCAACCATCAACTCCTCTGTCCAACCACCGCCTCCTCCGTCCAACCACCGCCTCCTCCGTCCAACCACCGCCTCCTCCGTCCAACCACCGCCTCCTCTGTCCAACCACCGCCTCCTCGATCCAACCACCGCCTCCTCCATCCAACCACCGCCTCCTCCGTCCAACCATCTCCTCCTCCATCCAACTACCGCCTCCTCCGTCCAACCATCGCCTCCTCTGTCCAACCACCGCCTTCTCCCTCCAACCACCGCCTCCTTCGTGCAACAATCGCCTCCTTCGTCCAACCACCGCCTCCTCCGTCCAACCACCGCCTCCTCCGTCCAACCATCGCCTCCTCCGTCCAACCATCGCCTCCTCCCTCCAACCATCAACTCCTCTGTCCAACCACCGCCTCCTCCATCCAACCACCGCCTCCTCTGTCCAACCACCGCCTCCTCCATCCAACCACCGCCTCCTCCATCCAACCGCTGCCTCCTCCTACCAACTACCGCCTCCTCCATCCAACCGCCGCCTCCTCCCTCCAACCGCCGCCTCCTCCCTCCAACCATCGCCTCCTCTGTCCAACCACCGCCTTCTCCGTCCAACCACCGCCTTCTCCGTCCAACCACTGCCTCCTTCCTCCAACCACCGCCTCCTCCATCCAACCGCTGCCTCCTCCCTCCAACCATCGCCTCCTCTGTCCAACCACCGCCTCCTCCGTCCAACCACCGCCTTCTCGGTCCAACCACTGCCTCCTTCCTCCAACCACCGCCTCTTCCCTCCAACCACTGCCACCTCCATCCAATCACCACCTCCTCCCTCCAACTGCCGCCTCCTCCCTCCAACCATCGCCTCCTCCGTCCAACCACCGCCTCCTCGGTCCAACCACCGCCTCCTTGGTCCAACCATCGCCTCCTCCGTCCAACCAGCGCCTCCTCCGTCCAACCACCGCCTCCTCCCTCCAACCACCGCCTCCTCCGTCCAACCATCGCCTCCTCCCTCCAACCATCAACTCCTCTGTCCAACCACCGCCTCCTCCGTCCAACCACCGCCTCCTCTGTCCAACCACCGCCTCCTCGATCCAACCACCGCCTCCTCCATCCAACCGCTGCCTCCTCCTACCAACTACCGCCTCCTCCATCCAACCGCCGCCTCCTCCCTCCAACCGCCGCCTCCTTCCTCCAACCATCAACTCCTCTGTCCAACCACCGCCTCCTCCGTCCAACCCTCGCCTCCTCCGTCCAACCACTGCCTCCTTCCTCCAACCACCGTCTCCTCCGTCCAACCACCACCTCCTCCGTCCAACCTCCGCCTCCTCCGTCCAACCTCCGCCTCCTCCCTCCAACCACCGCCTCCTCCGTCCAACCATCTCCTCCTCCATCCAACTACCGCCTCCTCCGTCCAACCACCGCCTCCTCTGTCCAACCACCGCCTTCTCCCTCCAACCACCGCCTCCTTCGTGCAACAATCGCCTCCTTCATCCAACCACCGCCTCCTCCGTCCAACCACCGCCTCCTCCGTCCAACCATCGCCTCCTCCGTCCAACCACCGCCTCCTCTGTCCAACCATCGCCTCCTCCGTCCAACCATCGCCTCCTCCCTCCAACCATCAACTCCTCTGTCCAACCACCGCCTCCTCCATCCAACCACCGCCTCCTCTGTCCAACCACCGCCTCCTCCATCCAACCACCGCCTCCTCCATCCAACCGCTGCCTCCTCCTACCAACTACCGCCTCCTCCATCCAACCGCCGCCTCCTCCCTCCAACCGCCGCCTCCTCCCTCCAACCATCGCCTCCTCTGTCCAACCACCGCCTTCTCCGTCCAACCACCGCCTTCTCCGTCCAACCACTGCCTCCTTCCTCCAACCACCGCCTCCTCCATCCAACCGCTGCCACCTCCATCCAATCACCACCTCCTCCCTCCAACCGCCGCCTCCTCCCTCCAACCATCGCTTCCTCCGTCCAACCACCGCCTCCTCGGTCCAACCACCGCCTCCTCGGTCCAACCACCGCCTCCTCCGTCCAACCAGCGCCTCCTCCGTCCAACCACCGCCTCCTCCCTCCAACCACCGCCTCCTCCGTCCAACCACCGCCTTCTACCTCCATCCCCTGCCTCCTCCGTCCAACCATCGCCTTCTCCCTCCAACCGCCGCCTCCTCCCTCCAACCATCGCCTCCTCCGTCCAACCACCGCCTCCTTGGTCCAACCACCGCCTCCTCCGTCCAACCACCGTCTCCTCCATCCAACCACCGCCTCCTCCGTTCAACCACCGCCTTCTCCTTCCATCCCCCGCCTCCTCCGTCCAACCATCGCCTCCTCCGTCCAACCACCGCCTCCTCCGTCCAACTACCGCCTCCTCCGTCCAACCATGGCCTCCTCCCTTCGACCACCGCCACCTCCATCCAACCACCACCTCCTCCGTCCAACCATCACCTCCTCAGTCCAACCACTGCCTCCTCGGTCCAACCACCGCCTCCTCCATCCAACCGCTGCCTCCTCCGTCCAACTACCCCCTTCTTCATTCAACTGCCGCCTCCTCCGTCCAACCATCGCCTCCTCAGTCCAACCACCGCCTCCTCCATCCAACCACCGCCTCCTTGGTCCAACCACCGCCTCCTCCATCCAACTGCTGCCTCCTCCGTCCAACTACCGCCTCCTCCATCCAACCGCCGCCTCCTCCGCCCAACCATCACCTCCTCCGTCCAACCATCGCCTCCTCCGTCCAACCACCGCCTCCTCGGTCCAACCACCGCCTCCTTCGTCCAACCACCGCCTCCTCCGTCCAACCACCGCCTCCTCCGTCCAACCACCGCCTCCTCCCTCCAACCGCCGCCTCCTCCCTCCAACCATCGCCTCCTCCGTACAACCACCGCCTCCTCCGTCCAACCACCGCCTCCTCCGTCCAACCACCGCCTCCTCCGTCCAACCACCGCCTCCTCCGTCCAACCACCGCCTCCTCCCTCCAACTACCTCCTCCTCCCTCCAACCACCGCATTCTCCGTCCAACCACCGCCTCTTCCGTCCAACCACCGCCTCCTCCCTCCAACCACTGCCACCTCCGTCCAACCACCGCCTCCTCCGTCCAACCACTGCCTCCTTCCTCCAACCACCGTCTCCTCCGTCCAACCACCACCTCCTCCGTCCAACCTCCGCCTCCTCCGTCCAACCACCGCCTCCTCCCTCCAACCACCGCCTCCTCCGTCCAACCATCTCCTCCTCCATCCAACTACCGCCTCCTCCGTCCAACCACCGCCTCCTCCGTCCAACCACCGCCTTCTCCCTCCAACCACCGCCTCCTTCATGCAACAATCGCCTCCTTCGTCCAACCACCGCCTCCTCCGTCCAACCACCGCCTCCTCCGTCCAACCATCGCCTCCTCCGTCCAACCACCGCCTCCTCCGTCCAACCACCGCCTCCTCTGTCCAACCATCGCCTCCTCCGTCCAACCATCGCCTCCTCCCTCCAACCATCAACTCCTCTGTCCAACCACCGCCTCCTCCGTCCAACCACCGCCTCCTCTGTCCAACCACCGCCTCCTCGATCCAACCACCGCCTCCTCCATCCAACTGCTGCCTCCTCCTACCAACTACCGCCTCCTCCATCCAACCGCCGCCTCCTCCCTCCAACCGCCGCCTCCTCCCTCCAACCATCGCCTCCTCTGTCCAACCACCGCCTTCTCCGTCCAACCACTGCCTCCTTCCTCCAACCACCGCCTCCTCCATCCAACCGCTGCCACCTCCATCCAATCACCACCTCCTCCCTCCAACCGCCGCCTCCTCCCTCCAACCATCGCTTCCTCCGTCCAACCACCGCCTCCTCGGTCCAACCACCGCCTCCTCGGTCCAACCACCGCCTCCTCCGTCCAACCAGCGCCTCCTCTGTCCAACCACCGCCTCCTCCCTCCAACCACCGCCTCCTCCGTCCAACCACCGCCTTCTACCTCCATCCCCTGCCTCCTCCGTCCAACCATTGCCTCCTCCATCCAACCACCGCCTTCTCCGTCCAACCACCGCCTCCTTCGTCCAACCACCGCCTTCTCCCTCCAACCGCCGCCTCCTCCCTCCAACCATCGCCTCCTCCGTCCAACCACCGCCTCCTCGGTCCAACCACCGCCTCCTCCGTCCAACCACCGTCTCCTCCATCCAACCACCGCCTCCTCCGTTCAACCACCGCCTTCTCCTTCCATCCCCCGTCTCCTCCGTCCAACCATCGCCTCCTCCGTCCAACCACCGCCTCCTCCGTCCAACTACCGCCTCCTCCGTCCAACCATGGCCTCCTCCCTCCGACCACCGCCACCTCCATCCAACCACCACCTCCTCCCTCCAACCGCCGCCTCCTCCCCCCAACCATCGCCTCCTCCGTCCAACCACCGCCTCCTCGGTCCAACCACCGCCTCCTCCGTCCAACCACTGCCTCCTCCCTCCAACCACTGCCTCCTCCCTCCAACCACCGCCACCTCCATCCAACCACCGCCTCCTCCGTCCAACCACCACCTCCTCCCTACAACCACCGCCTCCTCCGTCCAACCACCGCCTCCTTCGTCCAACCACCGCCTCCTCCCTCCAACCACCACCTCCTCCGTCCAACCATCACCTCCTCAGTCCAACCACCGCCTCCTCGGTCCAACCACCGCCTCCTCCATCCAACCGCTGCCTCCTCCGTCCAACTACCCCCTCCTTCATTCAACTGCCGCCTCCTCCGTCCAACCATCGCCTCCTCAGTCCAACCACCGCCTCCTCCATCCAACCACCGCCTCCTTGGTCCAACCACCGCCTCCTCCATCCAACTGCTGCCTCCTCCGTCCAACTACCGCCTCCTCCATCCAAACCGCCGCCTCCTCCGCCCAACCATCGCCTCCTCCGTCCAACCATCGCCTCCTCCGTCCAACCACCGCCTCCTCGGTCCAACCACCGCCTCCTTCGTCCAACCACTGCCTCCTCCGTCCAACCACCGCCTCCTCCGTCCAACCACCGCCTCCTCCCTCCAACCGCCGCCTCCTCCCTCCAACCATCGCCTCCTCTCTACAACCACCGCCTCCTCGGTCCAACCACCGCCTCCTCCGTCCAACCACCGCCTCCTCCGTCCAACCACCGCCTCCTCCCTCCAACTACCTCCTCCTCCCTCCAACCACCGCATTCTCCGTCCAACCACCGCCTCCTCCCTCCAACCACTGCCACCTCCGTCCAACCACCGCCTCCTCCCTCCAACCACCGCCACCTCCGTCCAACCACTGCCTCCTCCCTCCAACAACCGCCTCCTCCCTCCAACCACCGCCACCTCCGTCCAACCACCGCCTCCTCCGTCCAACCATCGCCTCCTCCGTCCAACCACCGCCTCCTCTGTCCAACCATCGCCTCCTCCGTCCAACCATCGCCTCCTCCCTCCAACCATCAACTCCTCTGTCCAACCACCGCCTCCTCCGTCCAACCACCGCCTCCTCTGTCCAACCACCGCCTCCTCGATCCAACCACCGCCTCCTCCATCCAACTGCTGCCTCCTCCTACCAACTACCGCCTCCTCCATCCAACCGCCGCCTCCTCCCTCCAACCGCCGCCTCCTCCCTCCAACCATCGCCTCCTCTGTCCAACCACCGCCTTCTCCGTCCAACCACTGCCTCCTTCCTCCAACCACCGCCTCCTCCATCCAACCGCTGCCACCTCCATCCAATCACCACCTCCTCCCTCCAACCGCCGCCTCCTCCCTCCAACCATCGCTTCCTCCGTCCAACCACCGCCTCCTCGGTCCAACCACCGCCTCCTCGGTCCAACCACCGCCTCCTCCGTCCAACCAGCGCCTCCTCTGTCCAACCACCGCCTCCTCCCTCCAACCACCGCCTCCTCCGTCCAACCACCGCCTTCTACCTCCATCCCCTGCCTCCTCCGTCCAACCATTGCCTCCTCCATCCAACCACCGCCTTCTCCGTCCAACCACCGCCTCCTTCGTCCAACCACCGCCTTCTCCCTCCAACCGCCGCCTCCTCCCTCCAACCATCGCCTCCTCCGTCCAACCACCGCCTCCTCGGTCCAACCACCGCCTCCTCCGTCCAACCACCGTCTCCTCCATCCAACCACCGCCTCCTCCGTTCAACCACCGCCTTCTCCTTCCATCCCCCGTCTCCTCCGTCCAACCATCGCCTCCTCCGTCCAACCACCGCCTCCTCCGTCCAACTACCGCCTCCTCCGTCCAACCATGGCCTCCTCCCTCCGACCACCGCCACCTCCATCCAACCACCACCTCCTCCCTCCAACCGCCGCCTCCTCCCCCCAACCATCGCCTCCTCCGTCCAACCACCGCCTCCTCGGTCCAACCACCGCCTCCTCCGTCCATTCACTGCCTCCTCCCTCCAACCACTGCCTCCTCCCTCCAACCACCGCCACCTCCATCCAACCACCGCCTCCTCCGTCCAACCACCACCTCCTCCCTACAACCACCGCCTCCTCCGTCCAACCACCGCCTCCTTCGTCCAAACACCGCCTCCTCCCTCCAACCACCACCTCCTCCGTCCAACCATCACCTCCTCAGTCCAACCACCGCCTCCTCGGTCCAACCACCGCCTCCTCCATCCAACCGCTGCCTCCTCCGTCCAACTACCCCCTCCTTCATTCAACTGCCGCCTCCTCCGTCCAACCATCGCCTCCTCAGTCCAACCACCGCCTCCTCCATCCAACCACCGCCTCCTTGGTCCAACCACCGCCTCCTCCATCCAACTGCTGCCTCCTCCGTCCAACTACCGCCTCCTCCATCCAACCGCCGCCTCCTCCGCCCAACCATCGCCTCCTCCGTCCAACCATCGCCTCCTCCGTCCAACCACCGCCTCCTCGGTCCAACCACCGCCTCCTTCGTCCAACCACTGCCTCCTCCGTCCAACCACCGCCTCCTCCGTCCAACCACCGCCTCCTCCCTCCAACCGCCGCCTCCTCCCTCCAACCGCCGCCTCCTCCCTCCAACCATCGCCTCCTCTCTACAACCACCGCCTCCTCGGTCCAACCACCGCCTCCTCCGTCCAACCACCGCCTCCTCCGTCCAACCACCGCCTCCTCCCTCCAACTACCTCCTCCTCCCTCCAACCACCGCATTCTCCGTCCAACCACCGCCTCCTCCCTCCAACCACTGCCACCTCCGTCCAACCACCGCCTCCTCCCTCCAACCACCGCCACCTCCGTCCAACCACTGCCTCCTCCCTCCAACAACAGCCTCCTCCCTCCAACCACCGCCACCTCCGTCCAACCACTGCCTCCTCCCTCCAACAACCGCCTCCTCCCTCCAACAACCGCCTCCTCCGTCCAACCACCGCCTCCAACCATCGCCTCCTCCGTCCAACCGCTGCCTCCTCCGTCCAACCAATTATTGACGGTTTTGGCCACTTCTGGAGGGTTTGGTGCAAACGTCTGTCATATGAACCAGATTCAGTGTCATTACCGTCCTAGGCTGGATTCTTAGCAGCCAGATGGGAGGATTTTATTTTTTATAACGGGAAGAGGAGATAAAAGCACCATGAGGAAATAAATGCCTTCCATGTATCCCAAAGGGAATAATTATTGGTGGTGGGACCTTAATGGGCTTCTGAGAACAGTGGTCATTGGGCCCCACCACATCCAACGAAAAGACCCAAGTCCTCCGAGATGTAGGGGAAGTGGTCATTGGGCTCCACCACATCCAGCCAAAGGACCGAGGCCTCCAAGATGTACGGGAAGTGGACATTGGGCCCCACCACATCCAGCCAAAAGACCCAAGGCCTCCGAGATGTAGGGGAAGTGGTCATTGGGCTCCACCACATCCAGCCAAAAGACCCAAGGCCTCCGAGATGTAGGGGAAGTGGTCATTGGGCTCCACCACATCCAGCCAAAAGACCCAAGGCCTCCGAGATGTAAGGAAAGTGGACATTGGGCCCCACCACATCCAGCCAAAAGACCCGAGGCCTCCGAGATGTAAGGGAAGTTGACATTGGGCCCTACCCACATCTAGCTAAAAGACAAAGGCCTCTTAATTGCAGGGGAAGTGGTCATTGGGCCCCACCACATCCACCTAAAAGACCCGAGCCCTCCGAGATGTAAGGGAAGTGGACATTGGGCAGAGACACCTCTCCACACCTTACATCAGGATCCATTCCTTCTCATTGCAGCAGTCGACTACAGGACAGGTGGAAGCTGAAAGTCTGGGTACTGGGACCAGATAGGTTTGGAGGAGGAACTTTCTCCTCCTCCTTCTCTGAATGCTGGGGCCTGGGGTAGATTGGTTGCTAGAGTGTATTAGCTCATATCCAAGCCTCTTTACTTGTAGTGCTACCCCCGCAAGAGCCGCTGGTATTTCTGGGTTTTCTGCTTTCTCTAGCCGAGGCCTCATCTTGGCTGACACCACCAGAATACCTTGGTTGGGAACTCCCAGCAGATGTACGACATGAAATACAGTGCACTCAACAGAGGTACCTCTTAGGGTCATCCCCAGTGCGTACTGTGGTACTAGGAGCATAAACAGTAGCTCTATGAGTGAGAGGTTACGCCTCAAGTCCCCAAGAAGGTCACAATAGCTGCAACAGGCCCAAGTCACTTGAGGGCCCTCAGACAAGGAGGTTAGGCCTTGAATTTCGAGCTCAATAACAGCAACCCAGTTCCGTCCTCGGGAAACGTAGCGGCTTGGACAGTCTTTATGGTGAGACTCTGCTGGCAATGTTGGGGCCCATTAAACATCGGAGCGCAGAAAGGTGAAGGTGACACAAAGGGGTGCCGTTCAACAGAGGTCTAGTGTAAAGTTAGGCCTTGTAGGTAGGTGGGCTCTTCAGTGAAGCTTGGCAGTACATGAAACAAGTTCAAAGGGTAGTTGGGGGTATAAAGTCTAAGATAGGTGTAGCTATGATGCGGGTGGGCGACCCTCTCACCGGGTCCCTCGTCCTCAAATAGCAGCAAGTGGACTGAATGGTGGGTGGGCCCCCTTTAAGCAGCAACACAATGACGGCAGCAGATGCAATGGCGACTTTAACAAGTGATTCTGGTTTGCAGATGCCCCCCGCACTCCGATCAGCTTCCCGATCCCGGCGTCCAGCATGGTAGTGCGCCATCTATCTCTGGCACTGCACAGGCTTAGGCCTTGAAATTCGAGCTCAACAACAGCAACCCAGTTCCGTCCTCGGGAAACACAGCGGCTTGGACAGTCTTTATGGTGAGACTCTGCTGGCAATGTTGGGGCCCTTTAAACGTTGGAGTGCAGAAAGGTGAAGGTGACTGCCTGATTATATATATATATATATATTGCCTTCGTAGGCGGAGCCTCAGAGAGTTGTGGGAATAATTGGCCTCAAGTGGTCATCATGTAGACTAAGGGGAGGTTGAGAAGAAGCCCCTCCCAGGAAGGTCTTGGGTGGCTCCTCATAGAAGGGACCTACATAAAGGACTGTTGCTAGGGACCCCAGATGTGTCCTGCATAAGCCCCCATTACTCCACAACATCCTCTGGCTTGGGTGGGGGCACCACTGCTCTATGGCACCCCTTATGTGGGGACCCCAGAACTGTCCATCATGGGTCAGCACTGCTCTAAAGCACCCCTTATGTGGGGACCCCAGAACTGTCCATCACCGTTCAGCCTTGCTCTATAGCACCCCCTATATGAGTACCCCAGAACTGTCCATCATGGGTCAGCACTGCTCTACAGCACCCCCTATGTGGGGACCTCAGAACTGTCCATCATGGGTCAGCCTTGCTCTATAGCACCCCCTATGTGGGGACCCCAGAACTATCCATCATGGGTCAGCCTTGCTCTATAGCACACCTATGTGGGGACCTCAGAACTGTCCATCATGGGTCACCATTGCTCTATAGCACCCCCTATGTGGGGACCCCAGAACTGTCCATTATAGGTCAGCCTTGCTCCATAGCACCCCCTATGTGGGGACCCAGAACTGTCCATCATGGGTCAGCATTGCTCTATAGCACCCCCTATGTGGACCCCCAAAACTGTCCATCATGGGTCAGCCTTGCTCTATAGCACCCCCTATGTGGGGACCCCAGAACTGTCCATCATGGGTCAGCCTTGCTCCATAGCACCCCCTATGTGGGGACCCAGAACTGTCCATCATGGGTCAGCATTGCTCTATAGCACCCCCTATGTGGGGACCCCAAAACTGTCCATCATGGGTCAGCCTTGCTCTATAGCACCCCCTATGTGGGGACCCCAGAACTATCCATCATGGGTCAGCCTTGCTCTATAGCACACCTATGTGGGGACCCCAGAACTGTCCATCATGGGAAAGCCTTGCGCTATAGCACCCCCTATGTGGGGACCCCAGAACTGTCCATCATGGGTCAGCCTTGCTCTATAGCACCCCCTATGTGGGGACCCCAGAACTGTCCATTATAGTTCAGCCTTGCTCTATAGCACCCCCTATGTGAGGACCCCAGAACTGTCCATCATGGGTCAGCCTTGCTCTATAGCACCCCCTATGTGAGGACCCCAGAACTGTCCATCATGGGTCAGCATTGCTCTATAGCACCCCCTATGTGGGGACCCCAGAACTGTCCATCATGGGTCACCATTGCTCTATAGCACCCCCTATGTGGGGACCCCAGAACTGTCCATCATGGGTCAGCCTTGCTCTATAGCACCCCCTAAGTGGGGACCCCAGAACTGTCCATCATGGGTCAGCATTGCTCTATAGCACCCCCTATGTGGGGACCCCAGAACTGTCCATCATGGGTCAGCCTTGCTCTATAGCACCCCCTATGTGGGGACCCCAGAACTGTCCATCATGGGTCAGCATTGCTCTATAGCACCCCTATGTGGGGACCCCAGAACTGTCCATCATGGGTCAGCCTTGCTCTATAGCACCCCCTATGTGGGGACCCCAGAACTGTCTATCACCGGTCAGCATTGCTCTATAGCACCCCCTATGTGGGGACCCCAGAACTGTCTATCACCGGTCAGCCTTGCTCTATAGCACCCCCTATGTGAGGACCCCAGAACTGTCCATCATGGGTCAGCCTTGCTCTATAGCACCCCCTATGTGGGGACCCCAGAACTGTCCATCATGGGTCAGCCTTGCTCTATAGCACCCCCTATGTGGGGACCCCAGAACTGTCTATCACCGGTCAGCCTTGCTCTATAGCACCCCCTATGTGGGGACCCCAGAACTGTCTATCACCGGTCAGCCTTGCTCTATAGCACCCCCTATGTGAGGACCCCAGAACTGTCCATCATGGGTCAGCCTTGCTCTATAGCACCCCCTATGTGGGGACCCCAGAACTGTCCATCATGGGTCAGCCTTGCTCTATAGCACCCCCTATGTGGGGACCCCAGAACTGTCCATCATGGGTCAGCCTTGCTCTATAGCACCCCCTATATGAGGACCCCAGAACTGTCCACCATGGGTCAGCCTTGCTCTATAGCACCCCCTATGTGGGGACCCCAGAACTGTCTATCACCGGTCAGCCTTGCTCTATAGCACCCCCTATGTGGGGACCCCAGAACTATACATCATGGGTCAGCCTTGCTCTATTGCACTCCCTATGTGGGGACCCCAGAACTGTCCATCATGGGTCAGCATTACTCTATAGCACCCCCTATGTGAGGACCCCAGAACTGTCCATCATGGGTCAGCATTGCTCTATAGCACCCCCTATGTGAGGACCCCAGAACTGTCCATCATGGGTCAGCCTTGCTCTATAGCACCCCCTATGTGGGGACCCCAGAACTGTCCATCATGGGTCAGCATTGCTCTATAGCACCCCTATGTGGGGACCCCAGAACTGTCCATCATGGGAAAGCCTTGCGCTATAGCACCCCCTATGTGGGGACCCCAGAACTGTCCATCATGGGTCAACATTACTCTATAGCACCCCCTATGTGGGGACCCCAGAACTGTCCATCATGGGTCACCATTGCTCTATAGCACCCCCTATGTGGGGACCCCAGAACTGTCCATTATAGGTCAGCCTTGCTCTATAGCACCCCCTATGTGGGGACCCCAGAACTGTCCATTATAGGTCAGCCTTGCTCTATAGCACCCCCTATGTGGGGACCCCAGAACTGTCCATCATGGGTCAGCATTGCTCTATAGCACCCCCTATGTGGGGACCCCATAACTGTCCATCATGGGTCAGCCTTGCTCTATAGCACCCCCTATGTGGGGACCCCAGAACTGTCCATCATGGGTCAGCATTGCTCTATAGCACCCCTATGTGGGGACCCCAGAACTGTCCATCATGGGTCAGCATTGCTCTATAGCACCCCCTATGTGGGGACCCCAGAACTGTCCATCATGGGTAAGCATTGCTCTATAGCACCCCCTATGTGGGGACCCCAGAACTGTCCATCATGGGTCAGCCTTGCTCTATAGCACCCCCTATGTGGGGACCCCAGAACTGTCCATCATGGGTCAGCCTTGCTCTATAGCACCCCCTATGTGGGGACCCCAGAACTGTCTATCACCGGTCAGCATTGCTCTATAGCACCCCCTATGTGGGGACCCCAGAACTGTCCATCATGGGTCAGCCTTGCTCTATAGCACCCCCTATGTGGGGACCCCAGAACTGTCTATCACCGGTCAGCATTGCTCTATAGCACCCCCTATGTGGGGACCCCAGAACTGTCTATCACCGGTCAGCATTGCTCTATAGCACCCCCTATGTGGGGACCCCAGAACTGTCCATCATGGGAAAGCCTTGCGCTATAGCACCCCCTATGTGGGGACCCCAGAACTGTACATCATGGGTCACCATTGCTCTATAGCACCCCCTATGTGGGGACCCCAGAACTGTACATCATGGGTCACCATTGCTCTATAGCACCCCCTATGTGGGGACCCCAGAACTGTCCATCATGGGTCAGCCTTGCTCTATAGCACCCCCTATGTGGGGACCCCAGACGTTCTGCGGATGATGGGAAGAGTCGGAATTCTCGGGGGGATTCATTAATAATATAATTGTCTCCGTCTGTCACGGTGACGACTCCGCGGCGCCCCCCGGCCAGGAAAGAGTTAAGAGACGGAATCCTCTCTGTCAGCGCGACCCCCCCGCCCCCCCCCGCCCCCCACATCACAGAGTGTTACCTGTGGAAGACGGATGGCAGATTTGTGGGGAATCTGGAAACCTGAGAACCAATGAGACAAGAGCCGAAAAATGCGCTCCGTGCCCCGTTTGGGTGGGTGACCCCCCGGAGCTGACAATCTATGGAGGGTGTATTATAGATCTGTGTATGAGGCGGGTTATTGGGGGATAACACTGATACATCTCTGGGGTCTTCACATCAAAACCACGAACACAGAAGATGAATGAGGTCTGAGGGGGGGGGGGGCCTTTCATCTCCAGGAGGGAGGGGGGCTGTGACTAATTACAGGAGGGCCCCCTCTAGGGGCCACAGCACGCTCTATACCTCACATCCCAGGGATAGGGTGTCCGACTGACCCCCTGCCGACCCCAACTGTGAGAACTTTGTCTGACCGACTGGACTGGGAGACCTGAGAACACACCGACTGGGAGACCCCTTATCCCACCGACTGGGAGACCCCTTATCCCACCGACTGGGAGACCCCTTATCCCACCGCCCCGGACTGGGAGACCTCCGATTCCACCGACTGGGAGACCTCCGATTCCACCGACTGGGAGACCTCCGATCCCACCGACTGGGAGACCCCTTATCCCACCGCCCCGGACTGGGAGACCTCCTATACCACCGACTGGGAGACCCCCGATCCCACCGACTGGGAGACCTCCGATCCCACCGACTGGGAGACCCCCGATCCCACCGACTGGGAGACCCCCTATACCATGACCCCGACTGGGAG
>JAJQKJ010002282.1:0-58316 GCA_029574335.1 Rana kukunoris
GTGTTGTGTCGTTTTTTTTGGGGGTTTATAAAAAAAAAAATTCCCTGGATGGGGGGGGGGGGGGGGGGGGGATTTTTTTTGGGGGGGGGGGGGGGGTAGTATAAGGGCGGACCGCTTTTCTTGAACAACCAAAAATGGCGTTTTTTTTTTTTTTTTCGGCCTAAACTTTTATATGTTTTTTTGGGGGAATATTTATTATAGCAAAAAGTAAAAAATATTGATATTTTTTTTCACAATTGTCGCTCTATTTTTGTTTATAGCGCAAAAAATAAAAACCGCACAGGTGATCAAATACCACCAAAAGAAAGCTCTATTTGTGGAGAAAAAAGGATGCCAAATTTGTTTGGGAGCCAGCGTCGCACGACCGCGCAATTGTCGGTTAAAGCGCCGCAGTGCCGAATTGTAAAAACGCCTCTGGGCATTTAGCAGCATATTGGTCCGGGGCTGAAGTGGTTAAAGGAGAAATGTGGAGTGGTCGGCTCCGGGTCTACAGGCGCATCAAAATTCTGCGCTGCATGTGGCAGTAAGCCTTAAAAAAACAAAAAATCTATATATACAGTATAAATATATATCTGCTGTGAGACCTCGGGACTGGAATTTAGCCAGGAACCCCCCCAGTGATCTCATCATATACTGGGGATGTGAATGACCTCTATACTAAAAGATACGAGAAGCCAAGAGAATCCTCATCTCGGGTCACCGCCCCTTTAACCCTTGTAAGATATTTGTATTCATACAGGGGGGGCTCCTGGAGAGAAACCAATATGAAGACCTGAGATTACAAGGATACCTGGGGTTACTTATTTTGATTTTGTTGTATCTTTATTTTTATTTTCAATATGAAAAATGATAGAAATTGCTTGACTGTTACCGGATGGGTTCCTGAAAATCGTCCAGATTTTCAGAACTGGTTTTGTGGATTTTTTTTTAGCAATTGCGCGCCACACTGTGCTCATTGGATGCCTCACTGTGCCCTGTGCGTGCCTCACTGTGCCCTTTGCATGCCTCACTATGCCCTTTGCGTGCCTCACTGTGCACATTGCTCCAATCGTCCACATTTTCAGAACTTGTTTTGTGGATTTTATTTTTTAGCAATTGCGTGCCTCACTGTGCCCTTTGCGTGCCTCACTGTGCCCTTTGCGTGCCTCACTGTGCCCATTGCAGCCTCACTGTGCCCATTGGATGCCTCACTGTGCAGTTTGTGTGCCTCACTGTGCAGTTTGCGTGCCTCACTGTGCACATTGCTCCAATCGTTAAGTTTTTCAGAACTGGTTTTGTTTTTTTGTTTATCAATTGCATGCCTCAATGTGCCCTTTGCGTGCCTCACTGTGCCCTTTGCGTGCCTCACTGCGCCCTTTGCGTGTCTCACTGCGCCCTTTGCGTGCCTCACTGCGCCCGTTGCGTGCCTCACGGCGCCCTTTGCGTGCCTCACTGTGTCCTTTGCGTGCCTTACTGTGCCCTTTGCGTGCCTTACTGTGCCCTTTGCGTGCCTCACTGTGCCCTTTGCGTGCCTCACTGTGCCCTTTGCGTGCCTCACTGTGCACATTGCGGCCTCACTGTGCCCTTTGCATGCCTCACTGTGCCGATCTGCACACCTGATCTCTGTCTCATGCAGTCTAGTCAACGACCGTCCAGTGTCACTGACTCACTGCTGGGAAACTGAGTGTTCCGTCTATCACGGACGAGGACAAGGAGGAGGTGGGGCTTTGTTACACTGGATGGCTGCCAACTGACTGCATGATGCGTACGCAGGTATGCATACGTATCATGTGAGGCATGCAATGGGCACAGTGGGGCACGCAAAGGGTACAGTGAAACTGCAAATGGGCAAAGTGAGGCTACAAATGGGCACAGCGAGGCTGCAAATGAGCACAGCAAGGCTGCAGATGGGCACAGCGAGGCTGCAAATGGGCACAGTGAGGCTACAAATGGGCACAGCTGCAAATGGGCACAGCCTGCCCAGGAGAAAAGCCCTCCCCCTTTTTATAGCAACACAGGGTTGAGGGCAGAGCCCAAAAAGACCAGGAGCCTATAAAGACTGGGCCTATGTTAACCTATTACTAACCCCCAGCAACCTGAAGCACAATATACATAACTGAAAGTTATCACGAGTCAGTATTATGTAGTGGTCTGGCAACATTACAGAACATTTTAATTTTGCCCCACAGTGTAAGCACTTGATTACTCACAGGCATTGCGGCTATCGGTTTGGCCAGATTCCTTTGCCTCAAACTGGTGATCACCCCATGTCTTTATGGAGCTGGTCCAGACTGGTCACCCCATGTCTTTATAGAGCTGGTCCAAACTGGTCACCCCATGTCTTTATAGAGCTGGTCCAAACTGGTCACCCCATGTCTTTATGGAGCTGGTCCAAACTGGTCACACCATGCCTTTATGGAGCTGGTCCAAAGTGGTCACCCCATGTCTTTATGGAGCTGGTCCAAACTGGTCACACCATGCCTTTATGGAGCTGGTCCAAAGTGGTCACACCATGTCTTTATGGAGCTGGTCCAAACTGGTCACCCCATGTCTTTATGGAGCTGGTCCAGACTGGTCACACCATGTCTTTATGGAGCTGGTCCAAACTGGTCACCCCATGTCTTTATGGAGCTGGTCCAAACTGGTCACCCCATGTCTTTATGGAGCTGGTCCAGACTGGTCACCCCATATCTTTATGGAGCTGGTCCAAACTGGTCACCCCATGTCTTTATGGAGCTGGTCCAAACCGGTCACCCCATGTTTTTATAGAGCTGGTCCAAACTGGTCAACCCACATCTTTATGGAGCTGGTCCAAACTGGGTCACACCATGTCTTTATGGAGCTGGTCCAGACTGGTCACCCCATGTCTTTATGGAGCTGGTCCAGACTGGTCACCGCATGTCTTTATGGAGCTGGTCCAAACCGGTCACCCCATGTTTTTATAGAGCTGGTCCAAACTGGTCAACCCACGTCTTTATGGAGCTGGTCCCAACTGGTCACCCCATGTTTTTATAGAGCTGGTCCAAACTGGTCAACCCATGTCTTCATGGAGCTGGTCCAGACCGGTCACCCAATGTCTTTATGGAGCTGGTCCAGACTGGTCACCCCATGTCTTTATGGAGCTGGTCCAGACTGGCACCCCATGTCTTTATGGAGCTGGTCCAAACTGGTCACACCATCTCTTTTTGGAGCTGGTCCAAACTGGTCACACCATCTCTTTATGGAGCTGGTGCAAACTGGTCACCCCATGTCTTTTTGGAGCTGGTCCAAACTGGTCACCCCAGGTTGTTATGGATCTTGTCCAAACTGGTCACACCATGTCTTTATGGAGCTGGTCCAGACTGGGCACCCCATGTCTTTATGGAGCTGGTCCAGACTGGCACCCCATGTCTTTATGGAGCTGGTCCAAACTGGTCACACAATCTCTTTTTGGAGCTGGTCCACACTGGTCACACCATCTCTTTATGTAACTGGTCCAAACTGGTCACCCCATGTCTTTATGGAGCTGGTCCAAACTGGTCACCCCATGTTTTTATAGAGCTGGTCCAAACTGGTCACGCCATGTCTTTATGGAGCTGGCTTTTGTACAGGGGCACCGTCACGCTGAAATAGTAAAGGGTCTTCACAAAACTTTCAGACGCCATCACTGGAAATACCTGATCCCGGGTGTAGATGAGATATGAATTCTGTATTGTTTCATGCTCACGGTGTACATCAAAAAAAGTATTAAGATGACGAAACTAAATAAATTATATCGCCAACATTGAATGTTCCTTTCCACAGTGGTCGAGGTGTGACTCCACACACATAGCTGTAGAGCAGCTGAGGATCATGGATGTTGTAGCTCAGCGGCGCCCTCCCTCAGCCAGTTATCACTCTACACAAACATGTTTTCACTCCCCGTTCAACAATAAATTGCTGAAATAAAATCTATCAAGCAGACGAGCGTGCTGCCGCATACCCAATGTCCTTGGCTGCTCGGAGGGCCGCAGAAGCAAATTTTAGTCAGTCAGGCATGACAGCCTCGGAGGAAGGGAGGAAAAGGTCTTTGTACGTGTGAAGGTTGGTGTGGAATCCTGAGAATGGCAGCTGTACTGTGTCTTATCCCATCATACATTGTATGTCCAAGACTCCCCCCAGAAGGTTTCCCGCTTCACGCACAACTCCCATCCGTATTGTTATTTACTATAATGCCGCCATGTTATTTGGGAGGTTCAGGATCATGGAACAGAATCACTTACCTGAATGATAGGGATATCAAGGAGCTAAGTATAGAAGTAAAGCCAGTTCTGCCGCGTACACACGGTCGGAATTTCCGACAGAAAAATTAGATGGGAGCTGAAGTTAAATAAATCTTAAAAGGAAAATTAAGGGGCCCTTTTAACATAAAAAATAAACACAAATACTACTAGAAGCTCAAAGCCTCTGACTTTTGATTTAAAACAAAAGTATTTGTATAAAAAATGTAAGTATGAAAATATATATATATACTGTGACAGGAAGTCAGGTAAATCTGTGGGTGTTGTCACAGACGGGAGATACATTTCTGCCTTGTTTAGACAATTCACCAATTACTATTAGGTGGCGCCTCCAGAAATAGCCAGAAAGGTTTAGGGCGTTGGAAAACTTCAGCTGTTCAAAATGAGGCAATTAAGGCCTCTATAAAGACATCCAGAAGATGACTACTGATTGCTGCATCCTGAGGCTTTTTGAATTAAGGAGAGCAGTGACTTCTGAAGAGGTGAGGTGGTTGTTGATTTTTCTGTGTGATAAAAAATCAAAAAGACTATTGTTTCTCTGCTGTATGACCAGCAGTGTCTGCCCAGCAGTAGGCTGTGCCAGACTCCATAGGTAGGTTCCTGTGTGGTGAAGGTAGACGCCCCAAGTGGCCAGGGTTTATTTTATGTTTTGTTTTGTTTATGCTGTTTGGATGCTTGCACTTGTATCCAGCAATATGGAAGAATAAACCAAACTCTTTGTTTTCAACCGTCTTCGGCTGCCTCTCTGTATAGTTCAGCGTGTAGTGAACCCATCCAGGGGGTCACACCCCCCCCCCCCCGCTACTGAGCTAACCCCTTACAATACACTTAGGCCGCGTACACACGATCGGTCCAAACCGATGAGAATGGTCCGACTGACCGTTTTCATCGGTTCACAGACTGATGGTCTGATGTGCGTACACACCATCAGTTCAAAAACCGATGGTGTCAGAACGCGGTGACGTAAAACCCCACAACGTGCTCGGTTTGGACTGATGAAACTGGACTTAAGTCCATTTTCATCGGTTTGGACCGATTGTGTGTACGCGGCCTTAGGGGTAGATTCACGTACCTCGGCGCATCTTCTTTACGCTACGCCGGCGCAACGTTGAGAGGCAAGCATGGAATTCACAAAGCAAATGCTCTCAACGTTGCACCAGCCTAGCGTATAGTTGTCGGCGTAAGTCAAAGTAGGTGAAAGTGGGCGTGATACATTTAAATTAAGCATGACCCCATGCAAATGATGGGCTGAGCTTCAAAGAACGAACTGCGCATGCGTTGTATCTTGGACGCATCCCAGTGCGCATATATATAGATATACAGGGCTTTTTTTCAGGGGGAACTTGGTGGAACTCAGTTCCACCACCTCTGGCTTAGACCCTTTGGTGCCAGCTCATCACAATCACTTGTAAACACAGAAGTCTGGTTTCCATGTTTACAAGTGACAGCTCTGCACTCTGTATGTAATCCAATCCTGGTATTTAATGGCTGTTTTCTTGAAATTTGACTGACCACACCCACTATTTAATGTAATATGGAGGGTGTGTGTTAGGAGGGGTTTTGGGGGGGTCGTGGTTGAGTTCCAGCACCTATTGTTTGAGAAAAAAAGCCCTGTAGATATATATATATATATATATATATATATATATAGATATATAATTTAAATTTAAATTGAATGTTTTTAATACAAATACTTTCTTTTAAATTAAAAGTCAGAGGCTTTGAGCTTCTAGTAGTGTTTTTAAATATTTTATTAATTTTTAATTTAAATTTTTAATTATTTTTTTATGTTAGTCTTCCTTTAAAATGTATTTGACTTGATTCCCCCCCCCCCCAATACGTTTGGAAAATTGTTTTATGAATTCTGTATATATATTTATTCATATATAAATAAATTATATATATATATATATATATATATATATGTATAGATAGACAGATAGATAAATATATATACGGAATTCATAAAACAATTTTCCAAACGTATGGGGGGGGGGGGGGGAGAAATCAAGTCAAATACATTTTAAAGGAAGACTAACATAAAAAAATAATTAAAAATTAAAATTAAAAATTAATTAAAATATTTAAAAACACTACTAGAAGCTCAAAGCCTCTGACTTTTGATTTAAAAGAAAGTATTTGTATAAAAAAATTTAAATATGAAAAAAAAAAATATATATATATATATTATATTTACAGTATATTTAAAAAAATATATTTTGAAGCCTCTGACTTTTGACAGCTCGGTAAGAATGCGATTTGCGCGTTGTTTTCGGATTGTTCCACAACATTGTATTGCAGCTTCACATGTGAATAAGAAATGCCTCTCCTCTCTCCGTGTGTTTGGAGGCAGATTCTGCTTTGCATATTCCATGGATTCCAATCTGGAGTATAATTGAGTCATCGGCCCACACGGCACAATCTGTGACAATCTGCTCCGGCGCGGTGACAGCCGAGGGTGCAAAGTCCGAGATCGTATTCATTGCAGCGCTCCGGAAGGGGGGTGACGGTGACCGTACAGCGAGCTCAGGGGGACGCCTAACGACAGCCAGTAATGAGAGGAGATGCCGGTCACAGAATATTATATTTTATTCTGTTTCCTCTGAAAGGTCACAATCCAAAGAGAACTCTACAGGGAGCGGAGCTGACGCTTATTCTGCTTATATTTTGCCTTCCCTGGTTCCTTCTTCAGGGCTGTCTTAATGCATGGGCCCACCTGGGCACTGCCCAGGGGCCCTAGGTGCATGGGGGCCCCCCTAGGATTATATCCAGAGGTGCTGTGTAATGTAAAGAGGTCCAGAGGTACAAGGTGCTGTGTAATGTAAGGGGGTCCAGGGTGCTGTGTAATGTAAAGGGGTCCAGAGGTGCAATGCTATGTAATGTAAAGGGGTCCAGGGTGTTGTGTAATGTAAAGGGGTCCAGAGGTGCAGAGTGCTGTGTAATGTAAAGGGGTCCAGAGGTGCAGGGTGCTGTGTAATGTAAAGGGGTCCAGGGTGTTGTGTAATGTAAAGGGGACCAGAGGTGTGGTGCTATGTAATGTAAAGGGGTCCAGGGTGCTGTGTAATGTCAAGGGGTCCAGAGGCACAAGGTGCTGTGTAATGTAAAAGGGTGCAGGGTGTTGTGTAATGTAAAGGGGTGCAGAGTGCTGTGTAATGTAAAGGGGTCCAGAGGTGCAGGGTGCTGTGTAATGTAAAAGTGTCCAGGGTGCTGTATAATGTAAAGGGGTCCAGAGGTACAAGGTGCTATGTAATGTAAAGGGGTGCAGGGTGCTGTGTAATGTAAAAGGAATTCAGAGGTGCAGGGTGTTGTGTAATGTAAAGGGGTCCAGAGGTGCAGAGTGCTGTGTAATTTAAAGGGATCCAGAGGTGCGGTGCTATGTAATGTAAAGGGGTCCAGGGTGTTGTGTAATGTAAAGGGGTCCAGAGGTGCAGGGTGCTGTGTAATGTAAAGGGGTGCAGGGTGTTGTGTAATGTAAAGGGGTCCAGAGGTGCAGGGTGCTGTGTAATGTAAAGGGGTCCAGAGGTGCAGGGTGCTGTGTAATGTAAAAGGGGTCCAGAGGTGCAGGGTGCTGTGTAATGTAAAGGTGTCCCGAGGTGCAGGGTGCTGTGTAATGTAAAAGGGGTCCGGAGGTGCAGGGTGCTGTGTAATGTAAAAGGGGTCCAGAGGTGCAGGGTGCTGTGTAATGTAAAGGGGTCCAGGGTGTTGTGTAATGTAAAGGGGACCAGAGGTGTGGTGCTATGTAATGTAAAGGGGTCCAGGGTGCTGTGTAATGTCAAGGGGTCCAGAGGCACAAGGTGCTGTGTAATGTAAAAGGGTGCAGGGTGTTGTGTAATGTAAAGGGGTGCAGAGTGCTGTGTAATGTAAAGGGGTCCAGAGGTGCAGGGTGCTGTGTAATGTAAAAGTGTCCAGGGTGCTGTATAATGTAAAGGGGTCCAGAGGTACAAGGTGCTATGTAATGTAAAGGGGTGCAGGGTGCTGTGTAATGTAAAAGGAATTCAGAGGTGCAGGGTGTTGTGTAATGTAAAGGGGTCCAGAGGTGCAGAGTGCTGTGTAATTTAAAGGGATCCAGAGGTGCGTTGCTATGTAATGTAAAGGGGTCCAGGGGTGTTGTGTAATGTAAAGGGGTCCAGTAAAGGGGTCCAGAGGTGCAGGGTGTGTGTAATGTAAAGGGTCCCGAGGTGCAGGGTGCTGTGTAATGTAAAAGGGGTCCAGAGGTGCAGGGTGCTGTGTAATGTAAAAGGGGTCCAGAGGTGCAGGGTGCTGTGTAATGTAAAGGGTCCGAGGTGCAGGGTGCTGTGTAATGTAAAAGGTGTAAAAGGGGTCCGGAGGTGCAGGGTGCTGTGTAATGTAAAAGGGGTCCAGAGGTACAATGTCTGTGTAGTAAAGGTTCAGCTGTGTAATGTAAAGGGGTCCAGGGTGCTGTGTAATGTAAAAGGAATTCAGAAGTGTAGGGTGCTGTGTAATGTAAAGGGGTCCAGAGGTACAATGTGCTGTGTAATGTAAAGGGGTTCAGGGTGTTGTGTAATGTAAAGGGGTCCAGAGGTGCAGGGTGCTGTGTAATGTAAAAGGGGTCCGGAGGTGCAGGGTGCTGTGTAATGTAAAAGGGGTCCAGAGGTGCAGGGTGTTGTGTAATGAAAAGGGGTCTGGAGGTACAAGGTGCTGAACCCCATATCCCATCACTAACCGCCGCCATTAAAGCGCCGCCGCCGCGCCGCCGGGCCTATTTTTTGTCCCAGTGCTCCGGTTCACAAAGACCTGCAGTTGTATTTATATATTTGTTCCGAAAAATATCTGTTCAAACAGGTTCAGGCTCTGAGTTTATTGGCACAGAGGCCGCTCTTTGTTCTTTAGCATCAAACAATAAATCCGCCTTTTATAGACGGCATTGCCATTTACAAACACCACCTGGCCTTTCTGGCCGTTGGATGCCGGTGATGAACCGAGGGCGGCAATTCTTTTTAGAGAGATGACAGCGGTGGCTTGGAGAATTGTCTTAGTGAGAGGGGGAGGGGGGGCATCAGACAGAATGAAGACATCAATTAAATTAGCGCAGGGAGAAAATACAAAAAGAAAAAAGTCGGCCCGCGGTCTATAAGACGTAATCTAGTTTGACAAAGTGACCTTCGCGTTCCGACTTGCCGGCGAGACTTGCGAGACCCTCCAGGAGACGATTTTCGGGACGTGAAATATGAGGCGCTTGCCGAGTCTGTGGCACGGTGATAAATAAAGATGAGGCAATCTCGCGCTTTTCATTTGAGGGCCCTTTACATTTATGCAAAGCTTGCAACCCCCGGACTGATAAAAATTACAGCTGACAACTTTCCGGAGTAATTCGGAGGGGCGTTTAGACACTAGAGCTAGTGAAGAACCTATCGGGGGCCACAGAGTCCCATTAGGGGACACTATAAAACTGAACTGCTTATAAGGATTCTTTTATAACAGCTTACCTGTAAAAATACTTTTCTTGAAGGATAGGGTGACAGGGTAGGGTGACCATGTGTCCCCGGATTGCCCGGGACAGTCCCGGATTGCCTGGGACTAGGGTGACCACATTTCTCTCAGAACTGCTTGTCTGTAGACTCCCTATTGGAAGTTGTCTGTAAACTCCCTATTGGAAGAGCCTGAGCCAATCATATAGCAGCAGCAAAGGACTGTGGGGGTGGAGATAAAAAGACAGAGAAACCAGGCTCCTGCACCCCATCAGGACAGCATCTCCTGCACTCTACGTGTGTGTGGAATTGTGGCCTACCAAGGGGCACACAGCCTGCAACTCCAGCCCAGAGGAACAGATTGTTCATGCAGCTCCAGCCCAGAGGAACAGACTGTTCATGCAGCTCCAGCCCAGAGGAGCAGACTGTTTATGCAGCTCCAGCCCAGAGGAGCAGACTGTTCATGCAGCTCCAGCCCGAGGAACAGATTGCTCATGCAGCTCCAGCCCAGAAGAACAGATTGTTTGTGCATCTCTAGCCTAGAGGAACATATTGTTCATGCAGCTCTAGCCCAGAGGAACAGATTGTTCATGCAGCTCCAGCCCAGAGAAACAGATTGTTCATGCAGCTCTAGCCCAGAGGAACAGATTGTTCATGCAGCTCCAGCCCAGAGGAGCAGACTGTTCATGCAGCTCCAGCCCAGAGGAGCAGACTGTTCATGCAGCTCCAGCCCAGCTCAGAGCTGTTCATGCAGCTCCAGCCCAGAGGTTCAGCAGCTCCAGCCCAGAGGAGCAGACTGTTCATGCAGCTCCAGCCCAGAGGAGCAGACTGTTCATGCAGCTCCAGCCCAGAGGAACAGATTGTTCATGTGGCTCCAGCCCAGAGGAACAGACTGTCCATGTAAAGAAGGACACCCTGCAACAGCTCAAGGACTGAATGCCACTGCGACACACACCTGCATCTAAGATCAATCGATCAGGGCAGGACCGCTGATTGTGTACAGGGTTTGGTGAAGGACCTTTGCCCAGGAACCTTTAATGCTTTTCATAGAATACCACATCCAAAATATTGTCCACAGAGATCCTACATTGCCGGTGAAGATAATAAAACTCAAAGCTTTGCCTCCACGACATTACCGCGGTTGCTCCTAAAGGTGACACACCGCAGGTATTGAGATCATTTCACTGTAGGGTGACCACATTTCCAACCTACCATTCAGGGACACCCTCCCTTCCCAAAAAACAGCTTGTGGTGTAACGAATCACAGCACAGTGATTGGACACAAGAGGCGGGATTTATGATTTCTCCAATCACAAGCAGGGGGCGGGAACTGTGCCCCTCCAGGCATTCCTACAAGTATCGTCAGTGAGTAAAGCGGTGATGTGGCGGTCTGTTTTGGGGGCATTCGTTTTGCTTGGGGGGGGGGGGTGGCTGTGTCAGTTTCATTCTGGGACACTGTATTTTCCTGGAATAAAGGTGCCCGGGACAGACCTGTAAAATGCAGGACTGTCCCTGGCAATCCGGGACACATGGTCACCCTACCCGGGACAGTCCCGCATTCTGCAGGTCTGTCCCGGGCACCTTCACTCTGGGACAATACAGTGTCCCGGAAATGAAACTGACACAGGTCCCAGCATGAACCCCTCAGAGCTTAAGATGTGACACCCCCCAGTGGAGAACTACAGGTACCAGCATAGATCTGTGAAATCTATGGGATCTATGGGATCACACCCTTAGATCTCATGGGTTCATGCTGGGAGTTTTTAAATTTGGGGGGGGGGTGTCACATCTTTAGATATCAGAGGTTCATGCTGGCACTGGTAGTCTTTTACTTTGGGGGGGGGGTTACTCCCCAAATTTAAGGACTACAAGTCCCAGCATGACCCCCCAGAGCTGAAGATGTGAGACCCCCCCGCCCCCAAATAGTGAAGAACAACAGGTCCCAGCATAAACCTGTGAAATCCATGAGATCACACCCTTAGATCTCAGGGGTTCATGCTGGGTTTTGTAGTCCTTCACTTTTGGGGTGATGGGGCCCCAAAAAAGTGAAGGACTGCAAGTCCTACCGTAAGCCCCTCAAAGATGAAGATGTGACCCCCCCCCCCCAATCAGTGAATAACTACAGGGCCCAGGATGAACCATTAAAATCTGTGGGGTCTTGAAAAAGGCATAATATTTTTTTTTGGGGGGGGGGGGGGGTCCCTGAATGGCAGTTTGGAAATGTGGTCACCCTATCACAGGGGCACAGAGCACTGTAGTAGTCTTCCTTCTCTAGGTTGTTTAAAAAAAGTTTGTATCTCTTTACTGTTTCACGCGAATAATATCAATATGGAAAATACGATTCTGGCCGCGTTTCCCGGCGACACGAGTAGCGGCTGGTTTGTATCCTTGTTTTGGCATTGCGGAGTCGTTATCGTGTTGGGGACGGGCGAGATAACCCGACTGGCGTTTATCTAACTTTCACCGAACAAAGGGAAATAAAAAATAAAAAAAACACATTGGAATCTCCGTAGCTTCATCTAAACTTTCCCGTCCGCGGAGAGCTCGTAAGAAGCGAAACATCCTACAAATAATTGAATTACGGCGACTTTATCTCAGCAGTGAGATTTCTCTTACAAAATGTTCCGATGTTCAAAGAAAGAAAGAAAAAAAGAAGAAAAAAAAAAATGAAAGGACGGCTCACATTTTAATGCGCTCTTCTTTTTTTAATGCCTTTTTGCCTCTTAAGAAAGGGAATGAATAATAGTTGTATGAGTTAGGCCGAGCGGCAGGGGCTTTGAACTCGTAGGCTAACCCTCCGCCTTTGGTGCAGGATGAATAGCGGCACGCCGTCCCCTCACATCAGAGACTGCGGAGAGGGGAGCCGGGTTATGCTACAGCAAGAAAGAGGGATAGTCTGCAGATGTAGAGGTAGAAGAAAAATGACACAAAGTAACCCTTTAACCACCTCAGCCAATTCTGACACTTCTCTCCTACATGTAAAAATCATATTTTTATTTTTTTTGCTAGAAAATTACACAGAACCCCTAAACATTATATATACATAGGCCCGGATTCACAAAGCACTTACGCCGACGCGTAAGTACAAATATGCGCCATTGTATCTGTGCGCCGGACCCACAAACCAAGATACGCCTAAAAACTGACTTCATCCCACCGACGTAACTTGCCTACGCCGGTGGTTTAAGCGGTTTGCGTAAGTTCTACGTCCGGCGTAAAGTTGTTCCCCATAGATGAGGCACAACCCATGCAAAAGTATGGACCAGGGAACACAAGCCTACGTATTGTACGTTGGACGTCTGTGAATATGGGCCGACGTGTGTCTGGCTGGGCGTAGGTAGTTGTTTCCGACGTGGTTGTACGCATGCGCACGGGGATACGTCCACGTCCCGACGCATGCGCAGTTCATTTTAAGTGGCGCCCGGCACGCCATTTGCATGGGGTCACGCTTCATTAGCATGGATCACGCCTACTTCCAGCCCACTTCCACTTACTTTTTCTTACGATGGCTGGATATACGCTACGCCGGCGCAGATTTGGGAGCATTTACTTTGTAAATTCCATGTGTGCCTCTCAGCGCTGCGCCGACGTAGCGTATAAGACATACGCTACGGCGGCATAAATATGCGCCAATGTATGTGAATCCGGGCCATCATTTTTTTTTTTCAAATATATATAGATATATATATATATATGCACACACACACATGTAAACATTCCTTGTAATAGGAATAAAGCACAACAGGTCCTCTTTATGGATAGATCTGGGGTCTAAAGGCCCCCACATCTCTCCTCTATGCTGGAGAGCCTGAAGTGGAAAGAAAAAAATTTGATCGCAGGCTTTCCAGCTAAAAAATAAATAAAAATGGCAGTGTTTGCATCTGCCGGAGTAGGAAGTGACGTTGTGACGTCATGATGTCACTTAGTGAAAATTCATTAACCACTTAAGCCCCGGGCCTGTTTTTCAGACCCGGGGCCAGATTCCCGTAGATCCTGCGGCGGCGTTGCGTAAGCTATTTACACTACGCCGCCGGCCCGCCGCAACTTACAGGAGCAAGTGCCGTATTCTCCAAGCACTTGCTCCGTAATTTGTGGCGGCGTAGTGTAAATGGCCCAGCGTAAGGCCGCGTAATTCAAAGGGGGCGGCTTGTATTTAAATTAAGTGCGCCCCCGTGCCGAATGAACTGCGCATGCGCCGGCCTTAAACGTAGGCCACTGCGCATGCTCCATAGTACGCCGCAAATACATTGATTACGACGGCAACGTAATTAACGTGCAGGCCTATTCACGAACGAGTTACGTAAACGACGGTAAAACACGACGCTGTCCCGAGTCCATACTTAACATGGCATACGGCGGACTGACGTAAGGTTACCCCTCATATAGCAGGGGTGACCTACCGCTTACGGAAACAACGGAAACTACAGCGAAGCAGCGCAAAAACGTTTGGGAATCGGCGTATCGGGCTCATTCGCATATTCGACGCAGGAATCGACGGAAACGCCACCTAGCGGCCAGCGTAACATTGCAACTTAGATCCGACGGTGTAAGTGACTTACGCCAGTCGGATCTACGCCGTATCTATGCGTACTGTAAGTGATTCTAGGAATCAGACGCATAGATACCCGGGGCCAAAAACAGAGATACGACGGTGCATCTGGAGATACACCGTCGTATCTCTTATGAGAATCTGGCCCTTGGTGTTTACACGTTAAAAAATATTATTTTTTGCTAGAAAATTATTTGGAACCCCCCAAACATTCTAAAAAAATTATTCTAACACACTAGAGAATAAAATGGCGGTCATTGCAATACTTTTTGTCACACCGTATTTGCGCAGCGGTCTAACAAGCACATTTTTTTAAATAAAAAAATAAGGCAACAGTAAAGTTGGCCAAATTTTATTATATATTGTGAAAGATAATGTCACGCCGAGTAAATTGACACCCAACATGTCACCCTTTAAAATTGCGCCCGCTCGTGAAATGGTGTCAAAATTGTACCCTTAAAAATTTCCATAGGCGATGTTTAAAACAGGTTGCATAGAGAGGAGATCTAGGGCTAGAATTATTGCTCTCACTCTAACGATCGCGATGATACCTCACATGTGTGGTTTTAAGACCGTTTTCATATGCGGGCGCTACTCACGTATGCGTTCGCTTCTGCACGTGAGCTCGTCGGGACATGTTTTTTTCTTATTTATTTTAACTTTTTGTTTTTTAAACTGTTCTTTTACAAAAAAAATATTTTGTCACTTTTATTCCTATTACACGGAATGTAAACATCCCTTGTAATAGAAAAAAAAAGCATGACAGGTCCTCTTAAATATGAAATCTGGGGGTCAAAAAGACCTCATATCTACACTAAAATGCAATAAAAAAATTAATAAAAACAAAATGTTGTCATTTGAAAAAATGTAAAATAAAATGACCCTTTAAGAGTAAGGCCCCGTACACACGGCAGAGAACCTCGACGGGCGGAACACATCGTTCCGCCCGTCGAGGTTCTCTGCCGGCCGTCAGAATCGGCGACCCGCCCGTCGGGAAAGGCAACCAGCCATTCATCCCGACGGGCCGTCAAGCAAATAGAGAACCTGTTCTCTATTTGCTCGACGGGTTTCCCGACGGGCGGGGCTCGCCGAGAGCGTACACACGGCCGAGGTTCTCGGCAGAATGCGGCTCCCAGCGAGGTTCTCGCTGGTTTCTGCCGAGAACCCCGTGTGTACGGGGCTTAAGGCCGCGTACACACGACCGAGAGACTCGTCGGGCAAAACTCATCGTTCTCCCCGTCGAGTTCCTAGTTCGGCAGTCAAAAAGCTCGTCGAGCCAAATTTTCCCATTGAACAGCGAGGAAAGAGAGAACATGCTCTCTTTTTGGCTCGACGAGTTTTTCGACGGGTTTCTCGGCAAAAAGTGTACTGTACACACGACCGGTTTTCTCAGCAGAATACGTCTCCCATCGAGGTTCTTGCTGGATTCTGCCGAGAAAATCGGTCGTGTGTACGCGGCCTTACAGTATGGATGGAAGTGACGTTTTGATGTCGCTTCCGCCCTGCTATGGTATGGAGACAGGTGGGGGCTCCTCTTCCTCTCACTCATCTCCATACCCAGCCACAGGAAGGACCCGGTCGCCTCCACCGCTGCCGACACCTCCGGTAAGCATGGAGGGCACGGTAGAGTGGCTTCAGAGACCACCATTATCGAAAACCGGACCGCCGGCAGAAGAAGAGGATACCGGGGGTTATGGTAGCTAGCTGCTGCAATAAAAGAGACAACCCTCTTCAAACAGCCGACGTATATCGACGTGCGGCGGTCCCGGAAGTGGTTAGGCAGAGGTAGGTTCAACCAGGTGGGAGTCTCTCCACTTTCACAACTGGCATGCAGGCAGCTGTGGCAGAGCCTAAGAACACATAGCTTCTTCAAAAGTCCCTTCTTCTGTGAGAATCACCTCCCCGATTGCTACCAGAGTACTGCAGTTCCAATGAGGTGGTGCTTGGTCCTCGGGCCTGGGATCCCTCCAACTGCTTGTCTGTGTTAACAGAGCTACCCTGGAATTTACCCAGAGGAGTCCATATCTGTGCCGCTTTCATAATCTGTGTTCTTTTATTCTACAATACATTCTTAGTTAGTAAAGGATGGGTTCGAAGATAAGGCAGGGTAGGACAAGGCAAGGCAGGGCAGGGTAGGACAAGGAAGGTGTAACGGCACCCCAAATGGGAAAGGGGTTAAAGCCGTTTAGGATATTCCATTCCCGAAACACAAGGCAGCTACCAACACCCCACAATCCGGCAAACAAACCCCAATAATGAGACACACAGCTCTGTTTGTTTGAGGTTCAACAGGAATAGCAATTGAGAAAGCAGGCTCTTATATACACAAAAAGAATACTGCAGTAACCAAATGAACAATGGTCCAACTCCACCCACAACATCACACAATGTTTACCTAATGAGCCCCAATACACATCTTCCTCAATACATCTTTTAACAGACATCCTGACTCCAGCTCCTGACCTAATTTACATGAGCTAATTAACTACAGCTGATGATTCAGACACCTGACCTTTAGGCTGTCTGTTAACGTGCAATACACATTATCACAGGACTCCTTCACACAATACAGGGTCAATTAGCACAAGCCACAACGAAAGATCCTTAGAAGCCATCCTAGATTCATTTACATCACAACAGACAGACAGGTTGGCTGCAGCCCAAGACATATTCTGCATGCCCATTATTTTCTGGCTCAATCTGTGCCCAAAAGTGACTCCCGTTACAGAAGGGCAAGGCAAGGCAGGACATGGCAAGGCAGGGTAGGACAATGCAGGGCAAGGAAAGGCAAAGCAGGGCAGGGTAGGACAATGCAGGGCTAGGCAGGGCAAGGCAAGTCAGGGTAGGACAAGGCAAGAAAAGGAATGGCAGGGCAAGGCATGGCAAGGCAGGGAAACTATGCTACCTGCTTATTAGTGCTCCACAGATTGAGCATTGCAATCCTTTTATCTCACTGCATGTCTACCAGACTGGGTCCATGTCCTAAAAGTTGCATGATCTTTGTCTAGGCTTTAGTTCACATTAGGGAGCTCAATTGAAACTTTTTTTTTCCCCATGGGAACAGATAGAAGAGATCTGAGTGACTCTTAAGTGCTATGCACCCCATCACAGATATTAGGAGTAACAGAGAAGAGTTGGGATTATAACGGTGCTAGAAATAATTAGTACCTAAAAAGACCATATATAAAACGTTTTGTTTCTTTATTCATACAGAAAAGAGACAAAAAAGGGTTCAATTAAAATTGGTGTTTGGAGCCTATACTACAAATGAAAAAAAACGTGCGGGAATCCACACTTGGTTTATTTAGCGGTTATTAAAATGATGTTGTGAAATGTGATACAGCAGGGGGGGGGGTATTGTTTATGTGAGCATGTAATATGGGCTGCTGTAGCCGTATCCGTGTCTCCTCGGTGCTCGTTTAGCCGCGGGCGAAATCGCCTTGCAGCCGCCAGACGCTCTCGAGTGTTGTCTTCCTAGCAGGCTGTTGGGGGGAACTTGTTTTATCATTTTTCTCCTTTTATCTGTCTGTTGTGTTTCTGGAGGAGAATTCAGCTTGAACTTGTGCGCTCGGAGCGTTGAACTCCCTGTGAAGAATTTCCTCTTCCTGCCTATTTTTTCTTCTTCTTTCAGAAATAAATTCTAGACAAAAACCTGTGCATAGAATTTAAAGACTGAATTTTATATGCCTAAAGTATGTGCACCCCACTCCATATGATGGAGTTCAGGATCCTGCTAATACTACCCTCTGCCCCCTTCACATCATTCCCCTCCCACAGCAGTGCCCTCTGCCCCCTTCACATCATTACCCTCCCACAGCAGTGCCCTCTGCCCCCTTCACATCATTCCCCTCCCACAGCAGAGCCCTCTGCCCCCTTCACATCATCGCCCTCCCATAGCAGTGCCCTCTGCCCCTTCACATCTTTCCCCTCCCACAGCAGTGCCCTCTGCCCTTTCACATC
This sequence comes from Rana kukunoris, assembly GCA_029574335.1. Classification (NCBI taxonomy): domain Eukaryota; kingdom Metazoa; phylum Chordata; class Amphibia; order Anura; family Ranidae; genus Rana; species Rana kukunoris. Next base: position 18,177 of record JAJQKJ010002282.1, read on the forward strand.
ATTCCCCTCCCACAGCAGTGTCCTCTGCCCCCTTCACATCATCTCCCTCCCACAGCAGTGCCCTCTGTCCCCTTCACATCATTCCCCTCCCACAGCAGTGCCCTCTGCCCCCTTCACATCATTACCCTCCCACAGCAGTGCCCTCTGCCCCCTTCACATCATTCCCCTCCCACAGCAGTGCCCTCTGCCCCCTTCACATCATTCCCCTCCCACAGAAGTGCCCTCTGCCCCCTTCACATCATTCCCCTTCCCACAGCAGTGCCCTCTACCCCCTTCACATCATTCCCCTCCCACAGCAGTGCCCTCTTCCCCCCCTTCCCATCACAGCCCCCACAGCTCTGCCACCTTCACATCACAGCCTTCCTCACCTCTGCCTTCCCCTTCATATCACAGTCCTGCACAGCTCTGATCCCCATTTACATTACAGCCCCTCACAGCTCTGGCCCCCATTCACATCATTCCCCACAGTGTTGTCCTCTGCCCCCCTTTACAGCATCCCCTCCCACAGCATTGTTCTCTGCCCCTTCACATCACCCCCCTCCCAAATCTGTGTCCTCTGCCCCCTTCCTATCACAGCCCCCTGCAGCTCTGCCCCCTTCACATCACAGCCCCCTCACCTCTGCCTTCCCCTTCACATCATAGTCACAGCATTGTCCTCTGCCCCCCTTTACAGCATCCCCTCCCACAGCATTATCCTCTGCTCCTTCACATCACCCCCTCCCACAGCAGTGTCCTCTGCCCCCCATCATAGCCACCCGCAACTTTGTCCCCTTCACATCACTGCCCCCCTTACCTCTGCCTTTCCCTTCACATCACAGTCCCCCGCAGTTCTGCCACCCATTCACAATACAGTGCCCCCACAGCTCTGCCCCCCATTCACATTACAGCCTCCTTTACAGCTCTGCCCCCCATTCACATTACAGCCCCCTTTTAAGCTCTGCCCCCCTTACATCATTCCCCACAGCGTTGTCATCTGCTCCCCTTTACAGTATCCCCTCCCACAGCACTGCCCTCTGCCCCCTTCCCATCACAGCCCCCTGCAGCTTTGATCCCTTCACATCACAGCCCCCCTCACCTCTGCCTTCCCTTTCACAATACAGTCCCCCGTTTACATTACAGCCCCCCACAAATCTGTCTCCCCTTCACATCATTCCCCACAGCATTGTCCTCTGCCCCCCTTTACAGCATCCCCTCCCACAGCATTATCCTCTGCTCCTTCACATCACCCCCTCCCACAGCAGTGTCCTCTGCCCCCCATCATAGCCACCCGCAACTTTGTCCCCTTCACATCACTGCCCCCCTTACCTCTGCCTTTCCCTTCACATCACAGTCCCCCGCAGCTCTGCCCCCCATTCACATTACATTACACATTACATCGAGGGATCGTGGAGGAGGATCCGAGAATGGCTGGCCGAGAAAGATAAGTGCCAGGCGGGGCGGGGGCAATCTGGCGGCAATTGATGGGCATAGTGGCGACAATAGCATGGCACAGTGGCAACACTGGCATGGTACAGTGACTGCGTTTGGCATGGCACAGTGGCGACAATTGATGGGCACAGTGGCGACAATTGATGGGCACAGTGGCTGCGTTTGGCATGGCACAGTAGCGACAATTGATGGGCACAGTGGCTGCGTTTGGCATGGCACAGTAGCGACAATTGATGGGCACAGTGGCGATAATGGCATGGCACAGTGTTGACAATGGCATGGCACAGTGTCGACAATGGCATGGCACAGTGACGACAATTGGTGGCACAGTGGCTGCGTTTAATGGCATGGCACAGTGGCGAAAATTTTATGGCACATTGGCTGCGTTTGATTGGCACAGTGGCGGCAATTGATAGACACAGTGAGGCTGCAATTGATGTTTGTTTGTTTGTTTTTTCGATTATTTGCGCTCCCAAAAAAATTTGAACACAAACCGCTACTGTGGCCAAGGTATTGTTGGCATACTGAGGCTACAGGTCAAAGGTCCCCACATGTTTCGCCAAACATTGGCTTCTTCAGGGGAAGTAATGGTAACCTGTATTTCATAATGGCTCTAGATACCCCCAAGGAGCCAAGCCAGCGTCAGGACCACCCAAGGGCCAAATTTCATTTTAATGACTCCTCTCTCTCCCTGACATGATAGGAGATCTGAAAAAAAAAAGTATTTGGATTTGCGCACTTCGCAGTCACGTCTCGCTGTGGATTGTTTCATTAAGCGTCCATGGCAAGCCAAGAAGTTTACATGAGCCGATTACTCGAAGGAAATGTAGTCCTGATTACGGGAGTGGAGAGATGGAAGATGAATTGTTTTCATTAGTCTGACCCTCGCTGGAAGAACGTGCTGTGCCTCAATTAAATGCCTGGCATCACATTAAAGGAAAACTCTGCTGAATTATTTTTGAAGCTGCATAAAATCAGATAGAAAGACTTTTTTTTTCTGATGCAGTGGGTTCTGTTCCATGATTGTAATTCACAGAAAGTAGCTCTGGTGGTAATTTGTATATCGGAGTGCGGGCTTGGTTCTCATATTGGTATTTTTTATTCCTTCTTCTGTTTCTGTCCTAAAAAGCTGAGCACACATAAAACGACTGTCAGAGAAAACACATGACGGGACTCAGAAGCTGCCGCCACCGATGCTTGGGGGACTGTCAGGTGAATTTTGTTGATAGAAAATTTACTGACTGTATTGCTCGGCAATGTGCAGGCACAAGAGAGAGAATTATGATCATCATTTTCCTAGTGACAGTATATGCAGCAGATATAAATCTGAGCAACTAAGTCATGATGATGAACCCACATGACTAAGACGTGATAATAAATCTTCATGACTAAGCCACGATGATGAGCCTCCATGACTAAACCTTGGCAATAAACTTCCATGACCAAGCCACGATGATGAACCTTCATGACTAAACCTTGGCAATGAACCTCCATGACCAAGAGATGACGATGAATATCTATGACTAAGCCACGATGATGAGCCTCCATGACTAAACCTTGGCAATAAACTTCCATGACCAAGCCACGATGATGAACCTCCATGACTAAACCTTGGCAATGAACCTCCATGACCAAGAGATGACTATGAATATCTACGACTAAGCTATGATGATGAACCTCCGTTATAAAACCTTGCCAATGAACCTCCATGACCAAGAGATGCCGATGAATCTCTATGACTAAGCCACGATGATGAACCTCCATGACTAAACCTTGGCAATAAACTTCCATGACCAAGCCACGATGATGAACCTACATGACTAAACCTTGGCAATAAACTTCCATGACCAAGCCACAATGATAAACCTCCATGATTAAACCTTGGCAATGAACCTCCATGACCAAGAGATGACGATGAATATCTATGACTAAGCTATGATGATGAACCTCCATTATTAAACCTTGGCAATGAACCTCCATGACCAAGAGATGCCGATGAATCTCTATGACTAAGCCACGATGATGAACCTACATCACTAAACCTTGGCAATGAACCACCATAACCAAGAGATGACAATGAATCTCTAAGATTAAGCTTTGATGATGAATCTCCATGATTAAACCTTGGTAATGAACCTCTGTGGCCAAGAGATTATGAATCTCTATGACTAAGCTATGATGATGAACTTCCATGATTAAACCTTGACAATGAACCCTCATGACTAAGCCACAGCAATGAACTTCAATGACTAAGCCATGACAATAAACCTAGATTACCAAGACATGACCATGCACCCCATGACTAAGCCATGACAATGAACTTCAATGACCAAACCATGACAATGAAACTCTAGGACTAAGCATTGACAATGAACTTTTATGACAAAGCCGTAACAATGAACTCCCAAGACTAAGCCATGACAATAAAGCTCCATGACTAAGCATTGGCAATGAACTTCCAAGCCATGACTTTGAATCTCTGTGACCAAGCAATGACAATGAACCACCATGACTAAGCAGTGACAGAAATTCTCCATGACTAAGCTGTGATAATAAACTTCCATGACCAAGCCACGATGATGGACCTCCATGACTAATCCTTGGCAATAAACCTCCATGACCAAGAGGTAACAATGCATCTCTAGGATTAAGCTTTGATGATGAACCTCCGTTATTAAACCTTGGCAATGAACCTCCATGACCAAGAGATGACGATGAATATCTATGACTAAGCTATGATGATGAACCTCCATGACTAAACCTTGGCAATAAACCTCCATGACCAAGAGGTGACAATGCATCTCTAGGATTAAGCTTTGATGATGAACCTCCCTGATTAAACCTTATCAATGAACCTCTATGACCAAGAGATGACAATGAATCTCTATGACTAAGCTATGATGATGAACCTCCATGATTAAATCTTGGCAATGAACCCCTATGACTAAGCCACAGCAATGAACTTCAATGACTAAGCCATGACAATGAACCTAGATCACCAAGAAATGACCATGCACCCCATGACTAAGCCACAGCAATGAACCTCAATTACCAAGAGATGACAATGATTCTCTATGACTAAGCCACGATGATGGACCTCCATGACTAATCCTTGGCAATAAACCTCCATGACCAAGAGGTAACAATGCATCTCTAGGATTAAGCTTTGATGATGAACCTCCGTTATTAAACCTTGGCAATGAACCTCCATGACCAAGAGATGACGATGAATATCTATGACTAAGCTATGATGATGAACCTCCATGACTAAACCTTGGCAATAAACCTCCATGACCAAGAGGTGACAATGCATCTCTAGGATTAAGCTTTGATGATGAACCTCCCTGATTAAACCTTATCAATGAACCTCTATGACCAAGAGATGACAATGAATCTCTATGACTAAGCTATGATGATGAACCTCCATGATTAAATCTTGGCAATGAACCCCTATGACTAAGCCACAGCAATGAACTTCAATGACTAAGCCATGACAATGAACCTAGATCACCAAGAAATGACCATGCACCCCATGACTAAGCCACAGCAATGAACCTCAATTACCAAGAGATGACAATGATTCTCTATGACTAAGCCACGATGATGAACCTCCATGATTAAACCTTGGCAATGAACCTCCATGACCAAGAGATGAGGATGCATCTCTAGGATTAAGCTTTGATGATGAACCTCAATGATTAAACCTTGGCAATGAACCTCCATCACCAAGAGATGATGATGAATCCCTATGACTAAGCGGTGATGATGAACCTCCTTGGCAATTAACCCCCATGACACGTTCACTAACAGCTAAATTTGAACCGAAATTCCATACCTATAATTTAATAGTTACTGTAGTTATTGTTAGTTAGTTAGTTATTCTTTCTAAATTTCTAATCCTTTAATTTTCTAATTTACGAAATGTTTGAATTTATGAATTTACAAATTTTCTAATTCTATGAATTTACAAATTTTCTAATTTACACATTTTCAAATTTACGAATTTATGAATTCACAAATTTACTCATTTACAAAGTTTCTAATTTACAAATTTTCAAATTTATGAATTTACAAATTTTCCAATTTTCCAATTTTACGAATTGCGATCATAATGAATGACCTGAAAAAACAAAACAAAGAAAACGAAAATGAACAAATTTTTCGGCAGTGCGCATGTCTAGCGAACAAGCCCTGAGGTCTCTTTCAGACGGGCGGTTGGGGGGCGGTAAACAGGTGGCTGAGTCGCAAACCAAATTTTCCATACAGCCAAGTTTGCCGGATCCTCCGTCCAAGTTTTGGGAGGAATTGATTTCACACATACAATGCGATGACGCGGTTGGAATCTTCGAGTACAACCCTTGTCAAACAGATTGAGTATTTGTCAGCGAATGCCGGGAGCTGTCATTGTATAACATGACACAACAATGCATCAACATAAAGATACGATTGTTATTCCATCATCGGCCCCGGGAAAGACGAACGACTTGTGACGGGTGAAGTGGTAGACTCGTCTCATTCACCGGGACACCTTAACAAGGAAAAGATGCGGCTCGTTCTTTTCATCCTGCGCTGTCACCGTTGTTGCGGGGTGGTGATTGTCACTGCGGATCCTGCGCTGTCAGAGAGAGAGAGACAACGTAACCTTGTTCGCTTTATAAACTGATACCTTGTCACCATGGCGATGAAAAGCTCTCGCAAACGACGATGAGGCGTCTCTGCATTGTTGGCACCTCTATACCTCGACTTTATTATTATTATTTTATAAATCGGTGTGAAGAAACATTCAAAGGAAACAAAACGAGGGGTAAAACGTGGCGTATGAAGTTTAGCATAACAAGCAGCGCGTTAATAATAATGAAAAAATAAATAAAAAATACAGCAGGTAAAATAATTCATGTCACCTTTTTTCTAAGCAAATCTTACTAATATAAATAAAATATAAATACATATAAATAAATATAAATAAATAAAATATAAATAAATCTAAATACATAAATTATAAAAAAAAAAATATACACATATATATATATATATATATATATATATATATATATATATATATATATATATATATAAAAAAAATACATATAAATAAATAAATATTATAAATAAATACAGTGTAAGGGTGGGTAGTGAAATGCCCCCTTTCATTGGTGGTTAAAGTATTATCACCCTTACACTGGAGGTCAGTGAAGTACCCCTTACAGTGGTGGTTAGTGAAGTTGACCCTTACATTTGGGGTCTATGTACTACCCCCTTGCCTTGGTGGTGAGTGATGTGCTCCCTTACATTGGTGGTCAGTGAAGGGATTCCTTACATTGGTGGTAAGTGAAGTTGACCCTTATGATAGTAGTCTATGTACTACCCCCTTACATTAGTGGTCAGTGAAATGCCCCCTTTATTGGTGGTTAATGTATTGACCACTAACGTAAGGGGGTAGTACACTGACCATTAGTATAAGGGACCACTTAACAGTGACCATCAATGTAAGGGACACTTCACTGACCACTATTGTAAGGAAGCAGTTCACTCACCACCAAGATAAGAGGATAGTACATAGACCCCAAATGTAAGGGTCAACTTCACTAACCACCAATTTCAGGGGCCATTTCATTGACCACCAATGCAAGTAGCACTTCACTGGCCACCCATTTCAGGGGCCACTTCATTGACCACAAAAGTAAGCAGGTAGTACACTGACCACCTATGTGTGGGGGTCACTTCATTGACCACCGATAAAAGGAGACACGTCACTGTTTACTAAGCTAAGGGGCTAGTACACTGACAGCTAGTGTAAGAGACCACCTCACACTGACCACCAAGGTAAGGGGCCCACCTCACTAACTTCCAATGTAAGAGGCGAGAAGAATGTTCTCTGATCTCTGTCACCTTTATAAATGGGACCCCCCATCGCCCTCTAGATTTAGAGGGTCCGCGCTTTACGGGCTGATTAATATAAAATAATAAAACCCTGAGAGGGGGCTTTCATTCCGGAGATTCTATCCTCCTAACCATACAACTAATTGTTTGGATGCACTTTAAAAATTGCCAACAAAACATTTATTAATACATTATTGAGAACCTTTAAATATCAATTTAATTTGTTATTTTATAAAATATTTTATTTTTATGGAGCTTTCGCAGTGGGTTGGTGTTCTGTAACCCCTCTACTAATAAACATGTATCACCAATTTTAATAAATGGGCCCTCCGGAAAGTTTGCCCTCCTGCAAACAGCAGAAACTTTAACAAATTAAAACTCTTTTTCTTTCATAAACAGATGATGCATGGCATTTCCCGGGGAGGTAATGGCTTGTTTATTTGATAGATCAGGTACATTTTAATCCTGGCAGGAAATTTGCATTTGGAGGTCTCTGGTGCACATTCATCAAGCGCTGCAAAGAATGAATTCTCCTGTCTTGTCTATACGGTGGATGTTCTCCGGCTGTCATCATTCGGCTTAGTCAGAAGAAATCACACTTATTACAGTGAAAGGGATTGCAGAACAAAATAATAAAATAACTCCGTATTCAGGGCCGATCCTAGGGTCACAGACGCCTGGGTGCAGAAATATTTCTGGCGCCCACCACATGGGCGTGGTCATCTTACCAACTCCTCCCCTTTACACATGTTTCTATGACTACGACTCAAGCACAGACATGCTGCCCTAAGTAGTCTTCAGTAGTGTCCCCCATCAGAGTCCCTCCCCAGCAGGTGTCCCCCATCAGAGCCCCCCCCCCCAGCAGGTGTCCCCCATCAGAGCCACCCAGCAGGTGTCCCCAATCAGTGCCCTCTCAGCAGCTGTCCCCCATCAGAGCCCCCCCACAGCAGGTGACCCCCATCAGAGCCCACCACAGCAGGTGTCCCCCATCAGAGCCTCCCAGCAGGTGTCCATCAGTGCCCTCCCAGCAGTTGCCCCCATCAGAGCCCCCCACAGCAGGTGTCCCCCATCAGAGCCTCCCAGCAGGTGTCCCCCATCAGTGCCCTCACAGCAGCTACCCCCCATCAGAGCCCCCCCACAGCAGGTGACCCCCATCAGAGCCCACCACAGCAGGTGTCCCCCATCAGAGCCTCCCAGCAGGTGTCCATCAGTGCCCTCCCAGCAGTTGCCCCCCATCAGAGCCCCCCACAGCAGGTGTCCCCCATCAGAGCCCCCCCCCCCCCCCACAGCAGGTGTCCCCCATCAGAACCCCCCCCACAGCAGGTGTCCCCCATCAGGGTGGCATTTCGGAGAGCATTTCTGGGAGTGCACGGGATGATTGGCAGCAGCTCCGGCCAATCCAGAAGCCTCTCATCACACCAAGACCCTCTGCCTCACCCATAAATGCAGACAATACTTATGCGAGAAAATAAAGCATTACACCACCCATCGCACTCTCCGATCATCTAACCAAAACCTCCTCCACATCCCCAAATACAACTACAAATCAAAGGGAGAATGAAGATTTGCAGTCCAAGGACCAAGGCTATGGAACTCTCTACCAACAGACATCCACATGGAAGAAAACCATCGGGCTTTCAGGAAGAAGCTTAAGACCCACCTCTTCTGAAGGATTAGGACGACGCCGGATAGAAAGCGCCTTGAGGCCACTCACTCAAACCGCCTATGGGAGAAGAGCCAACACACGCAGAGGGGGCGGGGCAGACCGGAGACTGCTCCATGTACACCGGACAGAATTAATTTGTGGAGCCTAGTGCCGGAACGTGTACTAGGCTCCGCTGTGGTACCCGGCCCGGATTCCGGGGACAGCGGGAGGCATGCGCTCTTGTCAGTTGCCAGCGGAGAGAGCAAGCGGGATGGGGAACCGCAGCACCCGCTACATGCACTCCGCCTCTGGACACAGAGAAGGAGGATGGTGGGGAGCACTTTGGAGCTTTGGCACCCCCACCTCTGTGGCGCCTGGGTGTGTGACTGTGGGGGACATTAGAGTGTAAGCTTTGTTTCCAGACTTAGGCCCGGATTCACATACACTGCCGTATCGTATCTTCTTTACGCTACGCCGACGCAGCGCACAGAATTCACAAAGCACTTGCTCTCAAAATTACGCTGGGTTTCTAAGGCGTAAGCCGGCATAGGTGCAAGTGGGCGTGAGCCATGCAAATGAGGCGTGACCCCATGTAAATGATGGGCCGAGTGGCAGACAAGTACTTAGAACAGGCTATGCATGCGTCGTGTCGTGGCCGCATCCCAGTGCGCATGCTCACAATCACGTCAAAACAACTGCCTAAGATACGTCCAATCACTGCCTACGGCGCAAACGTAACCTACGCAAAATTCGACGGCTTGTGTTCCCTGGTCCATACCTTTGCGTGGGTTGCACCTCATATATGGAGAATAACTTTATGCCGGACGTACGACTTACGCAAACCGCGTATATTATGTGCCGGGCGCAAGTACGTTTGTGAATCGCCGTATTTCCCTCATTTGCATATTTGAATCGAAAATCAATGGGAGCGCCACATGCGTCCAGCGTAAATATGCGCCCACTCTACGTCGGTGGGATGAAGCCTATTTTTAGGCGTATCTTAGTTTGTGGGTCGGCGCATTAATACGACGGCACACATTTGTACTTACGTTGGTGTATCTGAAGATACGTCGGCGTAAGTGCTTTGTGAATCTGGGCCTTACTGTGCAGGGATTTCTTTTTACTGAGATCTTCTTTCATGACAGCAAGCTTCTGCTCCTTCTTAGCAATGCAGCTGTCACGATATGGAGTCAGGCTCAGAGGCCAGTAGCTATAGCAGCAGAGCAGGTATTCACACAGGTCACCCTGGCTGATGACACGGTTTCACCTGAGGTGGGGGGTCTAAGCACTAACCAGGTATTCACCAGAGCTCCTGATGGTGGAGATGGGATTTGCTGCGTGTTAGTGGTGCGGTCTTCAGGATAGCCCCACCAGGAGGTAAGCAAGCCGGGGTCCGGAAGCAGATATAACAGTTAGGGATCAAGCAGAAGCGTAGTCGGGGGGACGAGCCAAAAGTCGGTAACAAATAGTTGCAGCTTGGGATTCAGAAGAAGGGGGACGAGCCAAATGTCGTCGGCGAATGGTAGCAAAGATACGGTCGGCAGCAAGAGAGACAGGAGCAAGATATTGGCTGGTGAAGGCACAATATTCTGGCAACCAGGAAGTGCAGGGACATGGCTTTTATAGGAAGTTCATGGGAGGAGCAAAGGGTTCAAGGCAAACAAGATTCAAGACAAGGTCATTCAAGGAACTATCCAAGGAACTGTCTAAGGAGCTGTCCAGCATTCCAGATGGCTGAGCAAGCAGAGTCACCACCAGACACACCAGGTTCACGCCCAGGTCCTAACAGTAGCAAAGTCTGTTCACCACTCTATCCTGGAAGACTGGTAAGGATCCCTCTTGAATGGGGACAGGCCCAGGATCCATTGCAGCTTGAGCCCATGGAGTAGGCCTCAGTGCCTCTAGAGTAGGGTGACCAGACATCCCCAGTTTCAGGGGACAGTCCCCTGATTGAGGACACTGTCCCCGGACCAAGTCTGTCCCTGGTTTTGTCCCCAGATTGGATTTAATAGGGGGCAGGGGCAATTTCAAAGAAAATTAGTGCAGAATTAAAACAAAAAAAAATAGAATTACACACCCCTGCTCCGCCGTGCCTACTAGCATATGGGGGGTGTATTTTTCCCATTATCTGAGCCCCTTTCTGATGATCCTGTGCTGGTCGGAGCAGAGGGAATATTTCTTCAGTTTCGGGCGCATGCCCATTCAGCTCCGCTCGCATGTTCTTCTGGCTCAAATCCTGGCCAGCCACCTGCCTATCTCCTTGCCTTCCCTGGCAGAGTGACCTTCCTCCACTCCCCATCCAGTAGTACCTGGAGCCCGAAGAGTAAGGCCGCGTACAGATGAGGAGACATGTCCGCTGAACATGTCTGACGTACCGTTTCCAGCAGCCAGCAGACATGTCTCCTCGTATATTTGGTCTGATGGCGTGTACACACCATCGGACCAAAATCCCCTCGGACGGATAACGCGGTGATGTGGCGGTGACGTTGAAGCCGCCACGTCATCAATCCAGGAAGTAAAATACTTCCACGCATGCGTCGAATCCATTCCACGCATGCAGGAGATTTATGTCCGCTGGTTAGGCATACTAACCAGCGGACATGTCCGACGGACAGGTTTCCAGCGGACAAATTTCAAAGCGTGCTTTAAATTTGTCCGCTGGAAAAACCTGTCCGCTAGGTCGTACACACGATCGGAGATATCGCTGATTGTTGCCGTTACTAGTAAAGAAAAAATATGTCCCCGGATTTCATTTTAAAAATCTGGTCACCTTACTCTAGAGAGCCTCCACCTTCACCCCCCCCCCCCCCCACCCACTGCATGGTGGTTGGGGGAGAAGCCTGCAGGACAGGCCCAGGCTTGATGTTTCCTCTAGCTGAGACCAAAGCACAGTGAGCCAACAGCATCTTTGCAAAACAGCACCACCTGGTGGAGAGGTTCCTCTGATACAGAGACTGGTATTATTGGCTCAGTGTTCCCTGTACAGCTTTGCGGTATATGTCAGAGCTATATAAATGTATAATTATAATTAGGGTTGTCCCGATACCGATACCAGTATCGGTATCGGGACCGATACCAAGTATTTGCGGGAGTACTTGTACTCCCGCAAATACTCTCGATGCCTAAATAGGATACTTGCCCCCCCCCCCCCCCCCGCCGCCCCCCGCCGCCGCCGCTGCCGTCGCCGTCATATATCGCAAACCCGCCGCTGCCGCGTTAATCACCGTGCGGCAAACATTACAGGCACCTTTAGTTTCAATAGCTGTTTTGCCGGCCGCGCCGTGTATAGACACTCCCCCTTGCTCGGGATTGGACAGATCTGTCCAATCCCGAGTAAGGGGGAGTGTCCTTTACACGGCGTGGCAGGGAAAACAGCTATTCAAACGAAAGCTGCCTGTAATGTTCGCCGCACGGTGATTAACGCGGCGGCGGCGGCATCATCATTAGGTATGGGGGACATGGCTGCATATGTTTGGGAACATGGCTGGATATATGGGGGACATGGCTGCAATATGTGGGGGGACATGGCTGCATATATGTGGGGGGACATGGCTGCATATATGTGGGGGACATGGCTGCAATATGTTTGGGGACATGGCTGCAATATGTGGGGGGACATGGCTGCATATATGGGGGACATGGCTGCATATATGTGGGGGGGGACATGGCTGCATATATGTGGGGGACATGGCTGCATATATGTGGGGGACATGGCTGCATATGTGGGGGGACATGGCTGCATATATGGGGGACATGGCTGCATATATGGGGGACATGGCTGCAATATGTGGGGGACATGGCTGGATATATGTGGGGGGACATAGCTGGATATATGTGGGGGGACATGGCTGCATATATGTGGGGGACATGGCTGCATATATGAGGGGACATGGCTCCATATGTGGGGGGACATGGCTGCATATGTGGGGGGACATGGCTGCATATGTTTGGGGACATGGCTGCATATATGGGGGATATGGCTGCAATATGTGGGGGACATGGCTGGATATATGTGGGGGGACATGGCTGGATATATGTGGGGGGACATGGCTGCATATATGTGGGGGACATGGCTGCATATATGGGGGACATGGCTGCATATGTTTGGGGACATGGCTGCATATGTGGGGGGACATGGCTGCATATGTGGGGGGACATGGCTGCATTTGGGGACACATTTAAAAAAAAGTATCGGTATTCAGTATCGGCGAGTACAGTACAGTATCGGTACTTGTACTCTGTCCTAAAAAAGTGGTATCGGGACAACCCTAATTATAATAGTGTGTGACTGTGAGGGGACATTAGAGTGTAAGCTCTTCTGTACAGAGACTGATGTGACTGGCTCAGTGTTCTCTGTACAGCACTGCGGTATATGTCAGAGATATATAGATGTATAAATTAGGAATGCACCAATACCATTTTTTTTTTAAATGAGAAAGACTACTGGTATAAAGCATTGAAAAGTTATTTACAAATTACCCGTGGACCCGATCGCCGCTGGTGTCCCGTGATCGGTCACCGGAGCTAAAGAACAGGGAGAGGTGAGTGTAAACACACCTTCCCCCTTCTTCTCTGTGGCAATGTCAGTGATCGTCTGTTCCCTGATATAGGGAAACACGATCAGTGACGTCACACGTCCAGCCCCGCCCCCTACAGTTAGAAACACATATGAGGTCACACAAAACCCCTACAGCACCCCCTAGTGGTTAACTCCTAAACTGCAATTGTCGTTTTCACAGTAATCAGTGCATTTTTATAGCACTTTTCGCTGTGAAAATGACAATGGTCCAAAAAATGTGTCAAAATTGTCCGATGTGTCCGCCATAATGTCGCAGTCACGGAAAAAAAATCGCTGATCGCCGCCATTAGTGGTAAAAAAAAAAAAAATTAATAAAAATGCCATAAAACTATCCCCTATTTTGTAAACGCTATACATTTTGGGCAAACAAATCGATAAACGCTTATTGCATTTTTTTTTTTTACCAAAAATATGTAGAAGAATACGTATCGGCCTAAACTGAGGAAAAAAATGTTTTTTATATCTTTTCGGGGATATTTATTATAGCAAAAAGTAAAAAAATATTGAATTTTTTTCAAAATTGTCGCTCTATTTTTGTTTATAGAGCAAAAAATAAAAAACGCAGAGGCGATTAAATACCACCAATAGAAAGCTCTATTTGTGGGAAAAAAAGGACGCCAATTTTGTTTGGGAGCCGCGTCGCACGACCGCGCAATTGTCAGTTAATGCGACGCAGTGCCGAATCATACGCAAAAAGTGGCCCGGTCATTGACCAGCAAAATGGTCCGGGGGCTGAAGTGGTTAGTAATACTTAAAGTGAAACCTGGGGGGTTGTTCCTATAGTATGCATGTAAAGTAGCGCTTGTTTCCCGTGCTTAGAAACTGTCCCTGCACAATGTGTCATTTCTGGAGGGTAAAAAAAGTAATTTAAAATCACTGCTCCCGAAAAAAAACGTCAGTTTTTAAAAATATATTTTTTTTTTTTTGCATTGATACATGTCCCCTGGGGCAGGACCCGGGTCCCCAAACAGATTTTAGGACAATAGCTTGCGTATTGGCCTTTAAAATTAGCACTTTAGATTTCGAAAGTTCGAGTCCCATAGACATTAATGGGGTTCTCTTTTGGTCTGTTCGCAGGTTCTGGTGCGAACTGAACGGTGGGGGTGTTCGACTCATCCCTACTCTAGTGCTGAGAGTTCAGGTAGGAGGAGATTTCCACTGCAGCCTGTAGACGCGCCCACATGTGTGATGTCAATAATATGTGATCTGCCTAGCTCTGAAGTAACTGTGCTGTCCATTTTTATTGCTCTTTTTGGTCAAATTTCATCTATGGGACGTTGGAATGCCCTAACAAATTTATTTATAAAGTTGTATTTGTATTTAAAAAAAAAAAAAAAAGATTTCAATCACTGAAAAGTAGTTCAGATGAAGAGTAAAGCTTTGTGACTGACAAAGACTTACAATTTTGCAAAAGCCATAAAAGTTTTTTGCAAGAGGAGAGTTCAGCACTAAAATTACATCTTTACCTTTCAGAAGAGATAGCGATGCTTTTTTCCCCGCGGCGGCACACTCTGTGATCAGTGAGGTATTGTATGGCGCAGCGGGGGGGGGGGGGGGCGCTCGTTAGGGCGCCGCTCACATTATGACGAGTGCGCCATTAGGGCCGAGAGAAAAAAAAAAGCTGTCTGCCACTTACAGTCTTTTTATATCGTCCCCGTTTTTCGGGAAATTTCCTTTTGCGGAACAAGTTAAAGAATTATCCGGTCTTTTCCTGCTTAGTAAAATGGTGGGTCATCCTGGGACAACGTGAACCCCCCCCCCGGGTCACCTCTGGTCATTAGTTTCATTTCATAGAGCGGAAAAACGAGGCGCCGTCATTGGCTTCCCTACATCTCAGTGATTTAACGGTAAAAAGATTTAAAGAAAAAGAGAAAATAAAATTCCCCTCTGCCTTCCAGTCATCCTGAACCACAGCGCCGATCCGAATACCTTCATGTGTAGAGATCAAAACTGCCCCATCAATATATAGCTCTGACATATACCAAAGTGCTGTACAGAGGACACCGAGTCAGTCACATTACGCAAATTAGGCGGCCGCCTAAGGCCTCGCACTTACAGGGGGCCTCGCGGCCGCCTAATTTACCTCAATCACTGTGTGATAAATCCGTGCAACTTTCTGCAGCCATTTTTATTTTCTTGAATTTGTTTACCCATTATGGCCATGGTGGGGCCCCTGTGTCTTATGCCGCATACACACCACCGTTATTCATGTATTGAAAAAAAAAAAAGTTTTTCTCGACGTGATTTCTCTCAAGCCTGCCTTGCCTACACACGATCGGGAAAAAAAATGCTCGAGCAAAGCGCGGTGACGTACAACACGTACGACGGCACTATAAAGGGGAAGTTCTTTTCGAAAGGCACCACCCTTTGGGCTGCTTATGCTATTTTTCCCATCTCATAATTTGCTTCTGAGCATGTGCGTTTTTTCATCCTTGTTAAAGCGGCGTGTGAACTTCATTATTCATTTTTCTAGGCTGGTCGTAGTGTTGTACGTCACCGCGTTTTTGACGATCAGAACTTGGTGTGTCCGTGTGTATGCAAGACAGCTTGAGCAGGATTCCATCGGAAAAATCCTCTGTCGTGTGTATGCGGCATTACTGTACACCCCCCCCCCCCCCCACCCCCCACCAAAAAAAAGAAAGCATTGTAAAAAAAAAATAGATATATAAATTGTAAAAAATAATAAAAAATATAATTGTAAAAAATTAAATTGTAAAGAAAAAAGAAGGTAACATTGTTATAAGTGAATATTCTAAAGTAAAACTGTAAAAATAATAATAATAATAAAAAAAAAGTTGTGTGTACGCGGCATTACTGTGCACCCCCCCCCCCCATAAAAAAAATAGAAAGCATTGTAAAAAAAATAGATATATAAATGTAAAAAATAATAAAAAATATATAATTGTAAAAAATTTAATTGTAAAGAAAAAAGAAGGAAACATTGTATAAGTGAATATTCTAAGTAAAACTGTAAAAATAATAATATAAAAAAAAAAAAGTTGTGTGTACGCGGCATTACTGTGCACCCCCCCCCCATAAAAAAAATAGAAAGCATTGTAAAAAAAAATAGATATATAAATTGTAAAAAATAATAAAAAATATAATTGTAAAAAATTTAATTGTAAAGAAAAAAGAAGGAAACATTGTAATAAGTGAATATTCTAAAGTAAAACTGTAAAAATAATAATAATAAAAAAAAAAAAGTTGTGTGTACGCGGCATTACTGTGCACCCCCCCCCCCCCCCCATAAAAAAATAGAAAGCATTGTAGAAAAAAATTGTAAATAGTAAAAAAACTAATTGTAAAAAAAGGAAACATTGTAATAAATATTCTTTAGTACAAATAATAAAAAGTAAAATAAAATAAAATAAACACTGTCCAACCCCCCCCCCAAAAAAAAAGAAAGCAATTTAAAAAAATGTGTGTGTGTATATAGTGTGTGTATATATATATATATATATATATATATATATATATATATATATATAACAATTGTAAAAAAAATAAAAAAATGTATTGTAAAATTATCTATCTATCTATCTATCTATCTATCTATCTATCTATCTATCTATCTATCTATCTACATTGTAAAAAATAATAAAAAAAAATTGTAATATATATATATTACTTTTTTTAATTATTTTTTACAATATATATATAGATAGATAGATATATCTATCTATCTCTCTGTAATTATAAAAAAAGAGACACAAAATAGGAAACATTGTAATAAATAAATAAAGTAAAATTGTAAAAATAATAAAAAATAAAATAAAATAAACATTGACTGCCCCCCCCCCCAAAAAAAAAAGCCTTGTAAAAAAAAATGTGTATGTGTATGTATATATATATATATATATATATACAGTGGGCCAGATTCTCAGCGGCGCTACGCCTGCGTAAATGTATATGCGCGGCGTAATAGTAAATGTGCGCCTGCGTATCGATGCGCGGTAAACACAGAACCACATACGTGCGATTTTTTTTGCCGTCTGGGCGGCGAAAATGCATTAAGCTAGCGCGGCGTAGGCGCATAGTTACGCATCAAAAATATTCAGTTCCCATTGAATTAGCATGCAAATATGCAAATGAGGGAGATGCGCGTATTCCCGAAAGTACGCGCGTCCGGCGTTGGCTACTCGTGGTGCGCGTAACTCGAAAGCCTTGAGTAAACATACCCCTCATAAAAGCACGGGTAACTTTGCTCAAGGCCGTGTGCAAGTCAGCTGGAGAGCAACTACAGCAGCACCGTAACGGACTAGCTGAGCAATCACACTTACTGGACAAGACATTCATATGCCAATGATGCCAGGGCCAGCCATGGTTTTATCAATACTAAGGTATGCAGAGGAAGAGGAGCATAGAAAAAGGAGGAGGAGGAGGACGGGGGCACGTGAGAGGATCTACCGAGCGCGCATGAGCCTCTTTGGCATGGGTGATGAGGAGGTGTATCGCATCTTCAGATTCAGCCCTGCTGCCATTCTGGAAATAACCACAGCCCTGCAGGATGACATCACCAGCCAGACACAACCGCTCACGTGCACTGCAGCCACTGGTGAAGGTCCTGGCAACACTCCATTTCCTGGCCAGTGGATCATTCCAGCGTACAAGTGGAGTGGTGGCTGGGATGTCACAAACCAGCATAAGCAGATGTCTGCACCAGGTTGTCCCCGCAATCCTCAGACGCATGTCCAACCAGTTCATCAGACCCACCACTGTGCACCTGCGGCAGAAGGCAATGACAGATTTCTACAGAATTGACGGATTCCCACGCACCATCGGGGCCATTGATTGCACACATGTGGCACTCCAGCCCCCCAGTGCCACAGAGCACATATACCGCAATCGGAAGCATTGGCATTCCATCAACGTACAGGTGATAGCCGATGCCAAATACCTCATATGGCACGTCCGTGCCAAAGACCCCGGGTCCAGCCATGACAGCTACATCTACCGTCAAAGCAACATCCCCGAAGATTTTGAGCAGGACATGTATGGGGACAGCTGGCTGGTTGGTGAGTGACATGGGTGGCAGCCATGACTATCCCCTCCCATGATGCCCAACAGAAGTGGCACATGCATGACTACCATCCTCCTGTGTTTTCCCTTACAGGTGACTCTGCATATACACTGGGACCCCATCTCATGACTCCTTTCCGGAACCCCCAAACCAGAGGAGAGAGAAGATACAATGAAGCACACATCAAAACCCGTGCAGTGGTGGAGCAAACATTTGGCCTCCTGAAGTCCCGTTTCCGCTGCCTGGATAAGTCTGGGGGGGCTCTATTGTATTCCCCCAACTTTGTGGGTCAGATCATTGGTGCATGTTGTATTCTGCACAACTTTGCCATGCGAAAGGGCCTGCATATTGCCCTACGTGATGACCTGACCCCCCAACCACACAGCCCCCCCCCGCCAGAGGAGACCCCGTCAGCTGATGGAAGAGCAGTCAGGAGGGTCCTCGTGTTACGAATCTTTGACCTTTAAACACACACATACAGCATGGCACACAGACAATGCACGCGTGTACACCACTGATGTCCCTAGATCACACACACCACATGCACATCGCATTGGATTAGCCCAAGTCCAGCATGTAGGACTTGGGAGCAGCAACGCCACGTCAAGGCCCCAATGATGTTGCTGTCCATTCATACACCTTTCACACATCATTCATACAGCCGTGGGGTTAACTTCACCACCACGGCCGAGGGTGACACCCCTTACTTTCAGGAGTGCCACCCTCTCACATTCACACACCATTCACACTGCACCGTGTGCAGTATCCAAAAATATATAAAAAAAGCTCTTATCCAGAGCATAACAAAAATTAAATAAGCTCTTATCCAGAGCATAACAAAAAATAAATAAGCTCTTATCCAGAGCATAACAAAAAATAAATAAGCTCTTATCCAGAGCATAACAAAAAATAAATAAGCTCTTATCCAGAGCATAATACTAAAGAAAACTCAAATTAATGGGCCTGGCGGGGGCTCTGCCTGGTGCCACGGGTCCTGCCCCTCACTTGCCTGGGGGCAGCCCTAGATGGGGGGGGGGGGAGCAGGTTGAGGAGGAACATCCCCACGTCCCTCCCTGGCTGCCTGCATGCCCTCCAGGGCAACCGCTATGCGGGTCTGCACAGCAGTCTGCGCCTCGATAGCAAGGCGCAGGGCCTGAACCTCCCCCACAAGTTCTGAGGTGTTTTCCTGCAGCTCCCCCAAGCTGGTCAGTGTTGCTGCGCTGTTAACAGCAACATCCTGGATGGCATCTGTTATATTGTCCGAGGATGCCAGGCTGTCGGCCAGGCGCCTCATCTCCTCCACGACCTCGGCCAGGTGTTTATTTTGCTGGTCCTGCTGTCTGACCAGCTGTTCCGGCAGGACCTGGGATACACCCCTGGTCTTTGACGTCGCCTTGCGGGAGTGGCAGGGGACCGGGCATAAGGGGAGGATGTTGAGGGCCGGAGATGAGGGGGGGGGGAAAGAGAGGGACTGGAGAGGTTGGAGGGGGACACTGAGGGGTTTGCTACAGGTCGAGGAATAGCCTGGGCTGGTCCGGCCAACCCACCATCCTCCTCCACAACAACATAGAGGGCCTGGTCCTGGACTACCACACCCTCCTCAACCACCTCCTCCGTTGAGGTGTGCCCACTTCCCTCCAAGTCCTGTTCCAGGGGGGCAGCCAGAGGGACTGTATCTTCAGGGGATGGATCCTGATGGGCCCTGGCATCAACAGATGGCCCCGCTCCCTCCTGCACATCTGTGGATGACACAAAAGATGCACATGTTGGTGGACCCACACACTTGGCACATGTTCCCTTCCACCCCCATACATGTACACAACAGATAGAATAGAAAACACACTTACCTGTCCTCACGGCTGGCTTCTGGGACTCATAGCCCCCAACTCCCTCTACCTGCTCCGTCTGCAGGCAGCGGGCAACCACCTTCTCCTCCTCAGTCAGGCGGACAGGGCAGGGTGGGCCCCCTCCAGTGCCCCTGGCATGCCGAGCTATGGCAGCCAGCTTGCCCTTCACATGACGCCGCAGGTCATTCATTTTCTTTTGAATGTCCTGCGGTGTCCGGACCTCATGAGAGAGGGCATTGACCTGGCACGCCACCCTCATTAATATCTGATCCCTCCGGGACTTGCTGGTCCGGGCACTGTCAGCACCATGGAGCCGCGAGTCATACTTCTCCATGGCCCGTATGACAATGGCCCTCTCCTCTGGGGAGAAATTCTTCTTCCTCCTCTCCTTAACAGCAGTTGCCATCTTGTCCAGCACAAACTTTCGCCGTCACTCTCTAAAAAATGGGAGACGTTTGCGCTGCACGGGCGCATGTGTGGGCGCATTATATACCCTGCGCCGGCGCATCGTAGGGAGGCTTTGCGCATGCGCAGAAGGCATCCACGTCACGGCGCGGGTCAACCACGTCATGGCGCGGGTCATCCATGTCACGGCGCATGCTCCGTTCGTCCCGGCCTGCATTTGCATGGGGTCACGCTTCATTATAATGCAACACGCCCACTTCCCTCCTACTTTGGAGTTGCGCCGGATTACGCCCATGATTTTACGCGACGCAGGCGCATCTTGGAGCGCATTTACTTAGGGAATACGGTACTTGCCACTCCGTGTTACGTCGGCGTAGTGCATCTGAGATGCGCAACGCCTGCATAATTAGCCGCGCATCTACGAGAATCTGGCCCAGTATATATATATATATATATATATATATATATATATATATATATATTTTTGTAAAGAATAATAAAAAAAATAATTGTAAAAAATAGAATTGTAAAGAAATTTAAATAAAAAGCTACTGATACAGTCAATGCCTCATCAGTGCCACCTATTAGTGCCCATCAGTGCTGAATATGAGATACTCTACACTGCCGTATTTTACCAGGCTCTAAATGGAATTCTGGTAGATTTTTGCCAGTACGCTACGGCGGCGGAGTCTATTTCTCGCCGCGTAATCGAAATACGCGATTAGGGGGCGTGAAGCATTTAAATTAGGCGCGTCCCCACGGCGATCGAACTGCGCATGCTCCGTTCAGAAATTTCCCGCCGCGCATTGCGCAAAATCACGTCGTTACGTCATTTTTTGTTTGAGTAGCGGCGTTTACGAACATTCCTATTCCCGGACGACTTACGTAAAAAATAAAAAAAGACGTCGGAAAACGTTGATATTTGACGCGGGAACGACGGCCATACTTAACATGGGCTGTCTAATATTAGAGCAGCAAAAAGCTGGTATAGTGTCACGCAAAAAAAAGATGACTAAAGGTGCCGTAAGAGATTGCGATTGAAGATTGTAATTTCGGGGATCGCCGGCAAAAGCTCATTTGCATACCCCGACGCGGAAAACGACGGGAAGTCCACCCAGTGGCCACGATTTTATTGCAGCTTAGATCCGAAGGCGTACGAACACGTAATCCAGTCGAATTGAAGCCCGCAGCCGTCTATTCATGGTTTGAGGTTTCCGACTAGCTAAAAAACGTGCGTAATTTGAAATTACTCCAGTCTAACACCAGTTACACAGGAGTTACGGCTCTCTGAATCTGGCCCTATGTTTTCTTAAGTATTATTTTTTAATTTATGTGTATCCTTATCTTTTTATTATATTGTTTTACTTGTATTTTTATATTTTTTTATCAAAAGTACAAGGATACAAAAAAATACAAATATACAAAGGTTTAATACCATTCTTTCCTTTTCCTTTTGGTATATATATATATATTTTTTTTTTGCAGTGATGAGCACACCAATTAGAGAAAGCAGATCTATAGACATCACTATGGATCCCATTAATAATTCCATTTGTGAGTGTCTGGCGTTGCTCTTTATTCTCCGGAGAAGAGCCCGGTGTGAATCGGAAGCCCGCAGACTCGCCGGCACAAAATCCGCATCGACAAACAAAAAGTAGACGGAACATTTCGACCTTGTGCGCGTGTCACGGGCAAAACATTCTCTTCTCTCATCCTAAACAGAATACCAAAATTCACCGCAACAAAAGAGACGGACGTCAGCAGCCGCTCTGCTTCTTATTACAGAATTTTTCAAAATGTTTTTTAAATCTGTTGGAAAACCAGTTCAGGGACTAAAAGGTGCGGGGGCTGCATAATGTAAAAAGGGGCCAGAGGTGCGGGGGCTGTGTAATGGAAAAGGGTCCAGAGGTGTGGAGGCTGTGTAATGTAAAGTGGGCCAGAAGTGCGGGGGCTGCGTAATGTAAAAAGGGGCCAGAGGTGTGGGGGCTGTGTAATGGAAAAGGGTCCAGAGGTGTGGAGGCTGTGTAATGTAAAGTGGGCCAGAAGTGCGGGGGCTGCGTAATGTAAAAAGGGGCCAGAGGTGTGGGGGCTGTGTAATGGAAAAGGGGGCCAGATGTGCGGGGGCTGTGTAATGTAAAGAGGGCCAGAGGTGCGGGTGCTATGTAATGTAAAAGGGGGTCAGAGGTGCGGGGGCTGTGTAATGTAAAAGGGGGCCAGAGGTGCGGGGGCTGTGTAATTGAAAGGGAGCCAGAGGTGCGGGGGCTGTGTAATGGAAAGTGGGGCAGAGTGTGTGGGGGCTGTGTAATGTAAAGAGGGCCAGAGGTGTGGGGGCTGTATAATGTAAAGAGGGCCAGAGGTGCGGGCTGTGTAATGTAAAGGGGGCCAGAGGTGCGGGGGCTGTGTAATGGAAAGTGGGCCAGAGGTGTGGGGGCTGTGTAATGTAAAGGGGGCCAGAGGTGCGGGGGCTGTGTAATGTAAATGGGACAAGAGGTGTGGGGGCTGTGTAATGTAAAGGGGGCCAGAGGTGCGGGGGCTGTGTAATGTAAAGAGGGCCAGAGGTGTGGGGGCTGTGTAATGGAAAAGGGGGCCAGATGTGCGGGGGCTGTGTAATGTAAAGAGGGCCAGAGGTGCGGGTGCTATGTAATGTAAAAGGGGGTCAGAGGTGCGGGGGCTGTGTAATGTAAAAGGGGGCCAGAGGTGCGGGGGGCTGTGTAATTGAAAGGGAGCCAGAGGTGCGGGGGCTGTGTAATGTAAAGAGGGCCAGAGGTGTGGGGGCTGTATAATGTAAAGAGGGCCAGAGGTGCGGGCTGTGTAATGTAAAGGGGGCCAGAGGTGCGGGGGCTGTGTAATGGAAAGTGGGCCAGAGGTGTGGGGGCTGTGTAATGTAAAGGGGGCCAGAGGTGCGGGGGCTGTGTAATGTAAATGGGACAAGAGGTGTGGGGGCTGTGTAATGTAAAGGGGGCCAGAGGTGCGGGGGCTGTGTAATGTAAAGAGGGCCAGAGGTGCGGGGCTGTGTAATGTAAAGAGGGCCAGAGGTGCGGGCTGTGTAATGTAAAGGGAGCCAGAGGTGCGGGGGCTGTGTAATGGAAAAAGGGCCAGAGGTGTGGGGGCTGTGTAATGGAAAAGGGGTCAGAGGTGCGGGGGCTGTGTAATGGAAAAGGGTCCAGAGGTGTGGAGGCTGTGTAATGTAAAGTGGGCCAGAAGTGCGGGGGCTGTGTAATGTAAAGTGGGCCAGAGGTGCGGGGGCTGTGTAATGTAAAAGGGGCCAGAGGTGCAGGGGCTGTGTAATGGAAAAAGGTCCAGAGATGCGGGGGCTGTGTAATGGAAAGGGAGCCAGAGGTGTGAGGGCTGTGTAATGGAAAAAGGTCCAGAGGTGCGGGGGCTGTGTAATGTAAAGGGGACCAGAGGTGTGGGGGCTGTGTAATGGAAAAAGGGCCAGAGGTGTGGGGGCTGTGTAATGTAAAGGGGACCAGAGGTGTGGGGGCTGTGTAATGGAAAAGGGGGCCAGAGGTGCGGGTGCTGTGTAATGTAAAGGGAGCCAGAGGTACGGGGACTATGTAATGTAAAGGGGGACAGAGGTGCGGGGACTGTGTAATGTAAAGGGGGACAGAGGTGCGGGGATTATGTAATGTAAAGGGGGACAGAGGTACGGGGACTATGTAATGTAAAGGGGGACAGAGGTGCGGGGACTGTGTAATGTAAAGGGGGACAGAGGTGCGGGGAGTATGTAATGTTATCTTCATTTATTACGCCGGGGAAGCTGATGCGAATGGCCGACGGCCACAGTGTCCACCCAGGATCGTTACACAGAGAGCCAGAACGGGGATCTGTCAATGTAAAACAAACAGATCCCCGTTCTGACAGGGGAGTACAGAGTGATTGTCTGTTCCTAGTGATCAGGAACAGCGATCTCTCTCCTCCTCCAGTCAGACCCCTCCCCCACAGTTAGAAACACCTCCCAGGGAACACATTTAACCTCTTGATCGCCCCCTAGTGTTACCCCTTCCCTGTCAGTAACATTTATACAGTAATCCGTGCCTATTTAAAGCACCTTTCACTGTATAAATGTCACTGGTCCCAAAAAAAGTGTCAAAAGTGTCCGATGTGTCCGCCGAAATGTCGCAGTCCCACTAAAAATCACAGATCGCCGTCATTACTAGTAAGAACAAAAAATTATAATAAAAATGCCATTAATCTATCTCCTATTTTGTAGACGTTATAACTTTTGCGCAAAACAATTAACCACTTAAGGACCGCACGAAGATATACGTCGGCAGAATGGCACGGCTCGGCACATGGGCGTATATATACGTCCCCTTTAAGAGCCCAGCCGTGAAGCTCCTTGACCGCTCCTGGGTGTCCCGCGATCGAGTCACCGGGGCTGAAGCCATAATGTCGTAGTCATGAAAAAAAAAATCGCTGATCGCCGCCATTAATAGTAAAAAAAAAATATTAATAAAAATGCCATAAAACTATCCCCTATTTTGTAAACGCTATAAATTTTGCGCAAACCAATCGATAAACGTTTATTGCGATTTTTTTTTTTTTACCAAAAATATGTAGAAGAATGCGTATCGGCCTAAACTGAGGAAAAAAAATGTTTTTTTTATATATTTTTTGGGGGATATTTATTACAGCAAAAAGTAAAAAATATTTCATTTTTTTCAAAATCGTCGCTCTATTTTTGTTTATAGAGCAACAACTAAAAACCGCAGAGGTGATCAAATACCACCAAAATAAAGCTCTATTTGTGGGAAAAAAAGGACGAAAAAAGGACGCCAATTTTGTTTGGGAGTCACGTCGCACGATCGCGCAATTGTCAGTTAAAGCGACGCAGTGCCGCCTCGCAAAAAATAGTGGGAAAATCCTTCCGGCGCTGAAGTGGTTAAGTCAGACCGCTTCTTTTTTTTTTTTGGATGAAGGACAAACTCTGAGTCTCTCACTTCGCCTCTGAGAAGTGAGAAATCCTTGTAGAGATTTAGACATAAAAAAAAAGGCTTGTCAAAAAAAATAAAAAACCCGCGCCTTTTTTCGGTGACGCACGTGTAGGCCGCTAATGATGCAGCAAACTATTATTCTACGATTTTAGTGGGAGGCTGGAGAGATAAGAGCAGGGAGTGCCAGCCGACTAATACATCCGCGTGTGTTTTTGTGTCAGTGACAACGCGCTGTAAATCACGGTGGCAGCTCGCGGTGTCGGCGTCGTTTGTCAATATGACAGGAGCGCCGTTTCTCCGTCACCCCCTCTGCTGCGCTTTTTTTTTTCAAGGTCTCTCCGGATAGAAACTCCAGCTTGTGTCGCCTCTCTGCCTCCGCCACCAGATGTCACTTCTGGGACCGCGGTCACCTTCGCTGGCCGTGCGCCCGCTGCGCGTCCTCTGGGAATATAAACAACCTTTCCTTCCCAATAAGGGGCTGAAGACCTGGAGAATTTTTTTTTTTAATTGACTAAAAAAACTCAAAAAGTGAAACTTATATATTATAGAGTGCTGTAAAAAAGTGCTGTATATACTCGAGTATAAGCCGACCCGAATATAAGCCAAGGCACCTAATTTTACCACTAGAAAAATGGGAAAACGTATTGACTCGTGTATAAGCCTAGGGTGTCCATCTGCATGCCTCACTGTGCCCATGCCTCACTGTATCTATGTGCGTGCCTCACTGTGCCCATGCCTCACTGTGCCCATGCCTCACTGTGCCCATGCCTTACTGTATCTATGTGCGTGCCTCACTGTGCCCATGCCTCACTGTGCCCATGCCTCACTGTGTCCATGTCTCACTGTGCCCATGCCTCACTGTGCCCATGCCTCACTGTGCCCATGCCTCACTGTGCCCATGCCCCACTGTGCCCATGCCTCACTGTGTCCATGACTAGACTGACGCTTAACATGTGAGTCTATGGAAAGGGTGTCGTAGGTCCCCCAGACAACAAACTTTTGCACACTTGTAGAGGAGACATGGGGCTACATGTGTGACAAGATCTGGAGTCCAGGGGACTTACGACCGGCCAGTACCGGGTCCCCAAACTCACCGGAGAAATTGACCGTTTAACATGGGAGTCTATGGAAGGGGTGCCCAGCTTTGAAAAATCGGTGCTCCCCAGCTGTAGGTCCTCCGGACAAAAAACTGTGCACACTTGTAGAGGAAGAGTGGGGCTACATGTGTGCCAAGTTTGGGGGCCAGAAGACCTACGGCCAGCCAGTACCGGGTCCCCAAGCCCACCGGAGGAATTACCATTTAACATATAAGTCTATGGAAGGGGTTTGAAATATCGGTGCTCCCCGGCGGTAGGTCCGGCAGGTACCGGGTCCCCAAACTCACCTGAGAAATTACCGTTTAACATGGGAGTCTATGGAAGGGGTGCCCGGCTTTGAAAAATCGTTGCTCCCCGGCCGTAGGACCCACAGACAACAAACCTATGCACACTTGTAGAGGAGAAATGGGGCTACATGTGTGCCAAGTTTGGGGGCCAGGAGACCTACGGCCGGCCAGTACCGGGTCCCCAAGCCCACCGGAGGAATTACCATTTAACATATAAGTCTATGGAAGGGGTTTGAAAAATCGGTGCTCCCCGGCGGTAGGTCCGGCAGGTACCGGGTCCCCAAACTCACCTGAGAAATTACCGTTTAACATGGGAGTCTATGGAAGAGGTGCCCGGCTTTGAAAAATCATTGCTCCCCGGTCGTAGGACCCACAGACAACAAACCTATGCACACTTGTAGAGGCGAAATGGGGCTACATGTGTGGCAAGTTTGGGGTCCAGGAGACCTACGGCCGGCCAGTACCGGGTGCCCAAGCTCACCGGAGAAATGACCGTTTAACATAGGAGTCTATGGAAGGGGTGCCCGGCTTTGAAAAATCGGTGCTCTCCGGTCGTAGGTCCACCGGACAACAAACCTTGCATACTTGTAGAGGAAGAGCTACATGTGTGCCAAGTTTGGGGGCCAGGAGACCTACGGCCGGCCAGTACCGGGTCCCCAAGCTCACCGGAGGAATTACCGTTTAACATATAAGTCTATGGAAGGGGTTTGAAAAATCGGTGCTCCCCGGTCGTCACCCAGACAACAAACTTTGCACACTTGTAGAGGAAGAGTGGGGCTACATGTGTGCCAAGGCCGGTACCGGGTCCCCAAAGTCCGGGAGATCAGGCAAAAAGGTGACTCGAGTATAAGCCGAGGGGGGCATTTTCAGCACACAAAAAATGTGCTGAAAAACTCGGCTTATACGGTATATGCCCCCTTCCTGATTTTTTTAAAACATCAAAACGTCACTTTTGCCCATTTTTTTTGGTAATTTATTTTTATGTTTATTGGATTTTAGTGTAAATATGAGATGTGACGTCTTTTTGACCCCCAGATCTCATATATAAGAGGACCTGTCATGCTTTTTTCTATTACAAGGGATGTTTACATTTCTTGTAATAGGAATAAAAGTGACAAAAAAACTGTGTAAAAATAAAGTAAAAAAAAAAAAAAAACAACATTTTTTTTTTAAAGCGCCCCATCCCAACGAGCTTGCGCGCAGAAGCGAGCGCATACGTGTGTAGCGCCCGCATATGAAAAGGATGTTTGATCCGCACATGTGAGGTATCGCCGTGATTGCTAGAGCGAGAGCAATAAATAGTTTGTATTTAGACTCTGCACCTCTGGTGAGCCTGTGTCATCTGCCAGGGTGACTGCCTGTGTACCTATTCTGCTGGTCGGTGGTAGTCCTGCAACTGCTATAGCAACTGGTCTTCAAGCCCGAAGCCTGATCGTGACAACTGATCTCTGTGTTCTGTGCCTTCTATACACCTGATCCCTGCATTCTGTGCCTCCTACACACCTGATCCCTGCATGCTGGGCCTTCTACACTCCTGATCCCTGCATTCTGTGCCTCCTACACACCTGATCCCTGCATGCTGGGCCTTCTACACACCTGATCCCTGCATGCTGGGCCTTCTACACACCTGATCCCTGCATGCTGGGCCTTCTACACTCCTGATCCCTGCATTCTGTGCCTCCTACACACCTGATCCCTGCATGCTGGGCCTTCTACACTCCTGATTCCTGCATTCTGTGCCTCCTACACTCCTGATTCCTGCGTTCTGAGCCTTCTACAGTCCTGGTCCATGTGTTCTGTGCCTCCCACACTCCTGTTATCTGCGTTCTGTGCCTGCGTTCTGTACCAGCACTCCTGATCCCTGAACTCTTCCTTTTGCACTCCTGAAGCCCTGCACACTCTAAGTTACATATTCCTGACCCTTGTGCATTCAGCACTCTTGAATCCTGTGCTCTGGCTTTCTACACTCCTGATCCCTGCGTTCTGTGCCTTCTCTACCCCTTGCCATCGTTCTGTGCCTTCTACACTCCTGATCCCTGCATTCTGTGCCTTCTACACTCCTGATCCTGCGTTTTGTTTCTTCTCCACCCCATTTTTTAATTCTGTGCCTTCTACACTCCTGATCCCTGCATTATGTGCCTTCTCCACCCTTTCCATTGTTCTGTACCTTCTACACTCATGATCCCTGCATTCTGTGCCTTCTCCACCCCTTCCCACCATTGTTATGTGCCTTCTACACTCTTAATCCCTGCATTCTGTGCCTTCTACACTCCTGATCCATGTGTTCTGTGCCTTCTACACTCCTGATCCCTGCTTTATGTGCCTTCTCAACCCCTTTCCATTGTTCTGTGCCTTCTACACTCCTGATCCCTGCATTCTGTGCCTTCTACACACCTGATCCCTGCGTTCTGTGCCTTCTCCACCCCTTTGCATTGTTCTGTGCCTTCTACACTCCTGATCCCTGCATTCTGTGTCTTCTCCACCCCTTTTTATAATTTTGTGCCTTCTACACTCCTTATCCCTGCATTCTGTGCCTTTTACACTCCTGATCCCTGCATTCTGTGCCTTCTACACTCCTGATCCCTGCGTTCTGTGCCTTCTCCACCCCTTTCCATTGTTCTGTCCCTTCTACACTCCTGATCCCTGCATTATGTGCCTTATAGACTCCTGATCCCTGCGTTTTGTGCCTTCTCCACCCCGTTGCATTGTTCTGTGCCTTCTACACTCCTGATCCCTGCAGTCTGTGCCTTCTACACTCATGATCCCTGCATTCTGTGTCTTCTCCACCCCTTTTTATCATTCTGTGCCTTCTACACTCTTGATTCTGCATTCTGTGCCTTCTACACTCCCAATCCCTGCATTCTGTGCCTTCTACACCCCTGATCCCTGCATTCTGTGCCTTCTACACTCCTGATCCCTGCATTCTGTGCCTTCTACACTCCTGATCCCTGCATTCTGTGACTTCTACACTCACTATCCCTGCATTCTGTGACTTCTCCACCCCTTTTTATCTTTCTGTGCCTTCTACACTCTTGATCCTGCATTCTGTGCCTCTACACTCCTGATCCCTGCATTCTGTGCCTTCTACACTCCTGATCCCTGCATTCTGTGCCTTCTACACTCCTGATACCTGCATTCTGTGCCTTCTACACTCCTGATCCCTGCATTTTGTGCCTTCTACACTCCTGATCTCTGTGTTCTGTGCCTTCTACACTCATGATCCCTACATTCTGTGTCTTCTCCACCCCTTTTTATCATTCTGTGCCTTCTACACTCTTGATCCTGCATTCTGTACCTTCTACACTCCTGATTCCTGCATTCTGTGCCTCCTACACTCCTGATATATGTGCTCTGTGCCTTCTACACCCCTTTCCATTGTTCTGTGCCTTCTACACTCCTGATCCCTGCATTCTGTGCCTTCTCCACCACTTTTTATCATTCTGTGCCTTCTACACTCCTGATCCCTGCATTCTGTGCCTTCTACACCCCTTTACATCATTCTGTGCAATCTACACTCCTGATCCTTGAATTCTGTGCCATCTACACTCCTGATCTCTGTGTTCTGTGCCTTCTACACTCCTGACCTACTTAAAAGAATTGTAAAGGCAGAAGTTTTTTTATTATTATCTTAATGCATATGCATTAAGATAAAAAAAAACACTTTTGTTTGCAACCCCCCCCGCACCCCTAATACTTACGTGAGCCCCATCTTGATCCAGCGATGTTGCACGAGAGACACGGCTGTCCTGGACTCTCCCTCCTAATTGGCTGAGACACACTAAAGGATTATAGTTCTCTGGGCTGTCCACGAACGAGGATGTAATCTTCCGTGTTTGTTTTACAGAAACTGTGACTTCATTTTCCTTCATTCATGAAGCCGTTCAGCCGCCTCTATAAAACATCTCTCATCGCTAAACGCAGCGTGTCTCGTCTCGTCCCCTCCAACCGAAACGACATCTGCGCATTTCTTTAATTTGTTGATGCTGTTTATTATTCCTGAAAGCAAACACCATCACGGTCCGCTCGGACTGATTGTCGATGGCGCTGTCCCGCAGCTCCCCATTGTGCGCGCACCAATTACCAAGACAGATAGATCCTGGAAAGCGTCCAAAGAGGCCGCCGTCAGCGCCGAGCAGGAAAGAAAGTCGCATATTCCTGTCACCGAGGAGCTAATTACGCCCCATTTGGCACATTTACCTTGCCGAGAGGTTCAATGTTATTTGCTTTTATTACGATTAATTTCTCTGCAATGGTTTCTTATTATAAACGAATACAAAGTGTATTATCCACAATATACACAGAGATTTCAGGCTCCGCCTTCTGCCTTTGTATCCAGGACTATGTGTAATAGACAGAACTTCAAGCTCAACTTATAATAGCTGTTTACCTGTTCTTGTATTTCTTTTAAAGAGACCCGGTCACTAACTTAAAAAAATGCAAGTAATTGCACAGAAGAGCCCAGTATTTTAAATGCTTACTTGCCGTATTTTTCCTTTCCACAAAATATTTTTATTAACTTGCATTCCTGATCCCTGCATTATGTGCTTTCTACACTCCTGTTCGCTGTATTCTGTGCAGTTTACACTCCTGATGCCTGTATGCTGTGCCTTCTACACTCCTGACCCCTATGTTCTGTGCCTTCTATACTCCTGACCCCTATGTTCTGTGCCTTCTATACTCCTGACCCCTATGTTCTGTGCCTTCTATACTCCTGACCCCTGCGTTCTGTGCCTTCGTTCTGTGCCTTCTTTACTCCTGATCCCTGCATTATGTGCTTTCTACACTCCTGTTCGCTGCATTCTGTGCATTTTACACTCCTGATGCCTGTATTCTGTGCCTTCTACACTCCTGACCCCTATGTTCTCTGCCTTCTATACTCCTGACCCCTGCATTCTGTGCCTTCGTTCTGTGCCTTCTTTACTCTTGATCCCTGCATTGTGTGCTTTCTACACTTCTGTTCGCTGCATTCTGTGCCTTCTATACTCCTGACCCCTATGTTCTTTACCTTCTATACTCCTGACCCCTATGTTCTGTGCCTTCTATACTCCTGACCCCTGTGTTCTGTGCCTTCTATACTCCTGACCCCTGCGTTCTGTGCCTTCTATACTCCTGATCCCTGCATTGTGTGCTTTCTACACTCCTGTTCGCTGCATTCTGTGCCTTCTATACTCCTGACCCCTATGTTCTGTGCCTTCTATACTCCTGACCCCTATGTTCTGTGCCTTCTATACTCCTGATCCCTGCATTATGGGCCTTCTATACTAGACATGTGCAGACTGGAATATTTTGTTTCGTTTTTTCGTTTTCGTCTGGAAAATAAATTTATTTAGTTACTCCCGAAAATCATTTTGATTTATTTTGTTTTTCGTTGGGGAATAGCTTTTGTCCGAAAATCCCAAAATACTTGGTTTCTGTCGAATGGTCAAATAATATTCGACGGAACTTCGAAAGTTTACGCCAAATCGTACATTTCCGAATATTCCGACTACAAGAATTCTAATGTTGTAAGACTAGTAATAATAATAATAAATAATAAATAATTATATTATTATTACTAGTCATAGTCAACCAACATTAGAATGTTTCTATAGCCTATGGGCGGAGCATTAAAATCTATCATTTTGAATCTATAATCTCTCTATAATGTGGATGTCGAATCTTTTCCCTATAATGTCGAATCTTTTCTTTATAATGTCAAATCTTTTCTCTATAATGTCGAATATTTTCTCTATAATGTTGAAAAATACCGTATGTGTGTGTAATATCAGGTTCGATAGACAGATTGCTACACTGTATTCAGTCAGCGTCATGACGAATCTCTCTATATCGAATTGTTATCGCAACGAAAATGAAAATAAAGCATTTTTTATGTCGGATCTTTCGGTTTTCGTTTCTTGCGCTTTCGTTATCGTTTGTTAAAACGATAACGAAAAAAAATGATTTTCGGACAAAAATGCATTCTAACGAAAACGAATGCACATGTCTATTCTATACTTTTGATCCCTGCATTCTGTGCTTTCTACACTCCTGATCCCTGTATTCTGTGCCTCCTACATTCCTAATCTCTATGTTCTGTGCCTTCTACACTCCTGCATTCTGTGCCTCCTACACTCATGATCTCTGTGTTCTGTGCCTTCTACACTCCTCACGCTGCGTTCTGTGCCTTATACACTGCTGACGCCTGCGTTCTGTGCCTTCTACACTCCTCACGCCTGCGTTCTGTGCCTTATACACTGCTGACCGCCTGCGTTCTGTGCCTTCTACACTCCTGATCCCTGCATTCTGTGCCTTCTACACTAATTTGCACAGAAGAGCCCAGTATTTTAAATGCTTTCTCGCCGTGTTTTTTTCCTTTCCACAAAATATTTTTATTAACTTGCCATGTGCCTTTCTAGAACATGTGACTAGTCAATTCCCTAGCATATACCCCACCCCCTCCCTCTATAGGTCTCTCCTCTTTTTGGAGTTTCTAATTACTCTCTGTGCTGGCCCAGCTCCTCCACCCCTGTGTTCACCTCCCTATTGATGTTATGGGATCCTCCTCTTTCTTCTTCTTCCTAATGCTGACTTGTATTTGTTAATTTCTCTGGATAAGATAAAGATGAATTCTCTTTGAATGAAGGAAATACAAATGGGATGGGAAGGGAGGAAGGAAAGGAAAAGGAAAGTGGGAAAGGAAGGAAGGAAGGAAGAAAGCAAGCAAGGGAAGAATAGAAGGGAGGAGAGAAAGAAATGAATGAAATTAAGGAGAGAAAGGAAGGTGAAAAAGGCAGGAAGGAAGGTGAGTAAGGAAAGAAAGGAAGGAAGGAAGGAAATTAAGAAAGGAAGGAAGGAGCGAAAAGAAGTGAAGGAAGGGAGAAGAGAATATAATTAAAGAAATTAAGGAAAGAAAGGAAGATGAGAAAGGAAGGGAAGGGAAGGGAAGGGGGGAAGGAAAGGAATGAATCAAGGAAAGGAGGAAGGAAAGGAAAGTGAGAAAAGAAGGAAGAAAGGAAGGGAAAAAAAGGACAGAAAGAATGGAAGGAAGGAAGAGAGGGAGGGAGAAAAGAAAATAATTAAAGAAATTAAGGAGAGAAAGGAAGGAAAGAAAAGCAAGGAAAGTAAAGGGAAGATAACAGAAGGGAGGAAGGAAAGCAATGCAATGCAATGAA
Organism: Rana kukunoris; assembly: GCA_029574335.1. Taxonomy (NCBI): domain Eukaryota; kingdom Metazoa; phylum Chordata; class Amphibia; order Anura; family Ranidae; genus Rana; species Rana kukunoris. Next base: position 52,453 of record JAJQKJ010002282.1, read on the forward strand.
TGAAGGTAAATAAAGCTGGGAAGGGAAGGGAGGAAAGGAAAATGAAAAGGAAAGGAAAGACAGAAAGGAAGGAAGGAAGGTGAGACAGGCAGGGAAGGAAGGTGAAAACGAAAGGAGAGAAAGGAAGGAAAAAAATAAAGGAAGGAAGATGAGAAAAAAATGGAAGGAAGGTAGCAAGGAAAAAAGGAAAGAAACAAAGGAAGGTGATAAAAGAAGGAAAAAGGAAGGAAAAGGAGAAAGGAAGGCAATTAAGGGAAGGGAGGTGAGAAAGGAAGGAAGGAAAGAAACAAAGGAAGGTAAGAAAGGAAGGGAAAGAAGAGAAGTAAGAACGGAGAGAGAGAGAGAGAGAGAGAGAGAGAGAGAGAGAGAGAGAGGAGAGAGAGGGAGAGGGAAGGAAGGAAATAAATAAGGCAAGGAAGGTGAGAAAAGAAAAGGAAGGAAGAAAGGGAAGCAAGGAAGGAAGGAGAGGAAATAAAAATAGGAAGGGAAGGGAGGAAAGGAGGAAGGAAAGGAAAAGCAAAGAGAGAAAGGAAGAAAGGAGAGAAAGGAAGGTCAGACAGGCAGGGAGGGAAGGTGAAAAAGAAAGGAAGGAATAAAAGAAATGAAGAAAGGTGAGAAAATAATGGAAGGAAGGTAGGAAGGAAGACAGGAATAATGCAGGTAATTACACTGGAAAGCCCAGTATTTTAAATGCTTACTCGCCATATTTTTTTTTTCCACAAAATATTTTTATTAACTTGTCATGTGCCTTTCTAGAACATGTGACAAGTCAATTCCTTATCATAGCCTGCCTCCCTCTATAGGTCTCTCCTCTTTTTGGAATTTCTAATTACTCTCCATGCTGGCCCAGCTCCTTCACCTCCCTCCCTGATATTATGGAATCCTCCTCTTTCTTCTCATTCCTGACTCTGACTTTTATTTGTTGCTTACTCCGGATAAGATACAGATGAATTCTGTTTGACCTCATAAATATTTGATCGGTGTGTCTTCTCCTGTCCAAACCAACATTTACAGGAACAATCAATCGTGTGTAAAGTGGAGTTTTCTGTTGTGCCTGTGGAGCCCCTATTGGGATATATGTGTAGTCGGAGTATTTTGAACGCATTCTGTATCCCATAATAAGCAAATCTGTAAATGTGGATTATATCAAGGGACGGAAGGAAGGAAGGAAGGAAGGAAGGAAGGAAGGAAGGAAGGAGAGAAAGGAAATTAAATAAATTAGGGAGAGAAAGGAAGGAAGGAAGGAAGGTGATGAAGGAAAGAAGGAAAGCAAGGCAATGAAAAAAGTAAGGAAGGAGAGAAGGAAATCAAGGAAGGAAATGAGGAGAGAAAAGAATTAAAGAAACTAAGGATAGAAAGGAAGGTGAAAAAGGAAGGACAGGAAGGGAAGGAAGGAAGGAAGGAAGGAAGGAAGGGAGGGGAGGAAGAAAGGAAGGAAGGAAATAAAGATGGGAAGGGAAGGATGGAGAGAAAGGCAGGGAAGGAAGGGAGTAATAAAAGTAAAGAAGGAAGGTGAGAAAAGAATGGGAGATAGGAAGGAAGGAAGGAGAAAAAATAGAAATAAATCAAAGAAAAAAGGGAAGGAGAGAAAATAAAGAAAGGAAGGGAAGGAAGGTGAGAAAGGAAGGAAGGGATGGGATTAAGGAAGAAAGGAAGGAAAGCAGGGAGGAGAGAAAGGAATTCAATAAATTAAGGAGAGAAAGGAATATGAAAAAGTCAGGAAGAAGATAAAGAAAATAAGGAGAAGAAGGAAGGGAAAGTATGAGAAAAGGGAAGGGAAGGGAAGGGAAGGAAGGGAGGAGAGAAAAGAATTAAAGAAATTAAGGAGAGAAAAGAAGGTGAGAATGGAAGGAAGGAAGGAGGGAAGGAAGGAAGGAAGGATGGAAAGGTGGAAGGAAAGGAAAATAAAAAGCAAGGAAAGGAAATGAAAGAGAAAAGGGAAGGTGAGAAAGACAGAGAAGGAAGGTGAAAAAAAGGTGAGAAAAGAAGGAATAAAAGAAAGGAAGGAAGGTGAGAAAAGAATGGAAGGAAGGTAAGAAGGAAGAAAGGAAAGGAGAGAAAGAAAGGAAGGTGAGAAAAGAAGGAAATAGAGAAAAGAAGGGGAGGAAGGTGAGAAAGGAAGGGGAGGAAGGTGAGAAAGGAATGGGAAGGAAGGTGAGAAAGGAAGGAAGGGAAAATAAAGGGAAGGAAAGAAAGAAAGAAAGAAAGAAAGAAAGAAAGAAAGAAAGAAAGAAAGAAAGAAAGGAAGGAAGGAAGGAAATGAAGGAAGGTGAGAAAGGAATGAAGGAAGGGAATGAAAAAAGAATGGAATGAAAGAAAGGAAGTAAAAGGTAAGCATGGCAGGAAACAAAAGAGGAAATGAAGATGAATTCGGTTTGACCTCCTGATTATTTGTTTAATGTGTTTTCTCCTGTCCAAACAAACATTTACAGAACAATCAATTGTGTGTAAAGTGGAATTTTCTGTTGTCTGTGGAGCCCCCATTGGGAAATCTGCAGTAGGAGTATTTTGTATACATTCTGTAGCCCATAAAGAGTGAATCTTCTGTAAATATAGATTATACTCCATACACTCAGTCATAAGGAAGATTGGCTGGTAAGTATGTATCGGTGTCACAGGCTACGGTCACATAGCAGCTGTGATCGCGTCTTCTACATGCATAATCCTGGAAGTATATTAGGAAATAATAGATGTCTGGAATGATTAATGGAGTTGGAGAGATTACAGAAAACCCGTCTCAGGACTGCCACACATACAGGGCAGGAGAGGGCACATCCTGCCACCGCCGAGCACATTATCAATGTATTACCCAGAAGGAGACACAGCTACCCATAAAAAATATTCATCACTTTGCCAATTCAGAAATGTATTTGATCTGGCCAAAAATTTGAGTTGAATATTAATTAGAGAGAGAGGAGAGAGAGAGAGAGAGAAAGAGAAAGAAGAGAGATAGAGAAAAAGAGAGAGAAGAGAAAGAGAGAGAGAGAGAGAGAAGAGAGGGATAAGTGGGTGGGTAGAAAGCAATGTTAAAGGAAAAGGAAGGAAAGAAATGAAGGAAGAGAATTAAGGAGAGAAAACAAGGGAAGAGGAAGGAAGGAAGGAAGGAAGGAGGAGGGGGAGGGAGGGAAAGGAAGCGAATGAGAGGAAGGAAGGAAAAAGAGAACACAAAAAATAGAAGAATTACGGCAGAAAAAAACAAGCATCAACTATTTATTCAGCAAAATATAACACTTTCTAACATTAGTTTTTGAACTTCCTTCCTGCTAGCTTGAGGTCCTGTCATCATGTTCTTCATCTGGTTTCATATTCAAAACACCTGTCCTCCTGATTAAAAAGGAAGGGAAGAAAGGTGGAGAAAACGGGTAGAAAGGGAAAGGCAGAAAAGGAAGGAAAGAAATAAGAAAGAAAGGGAAAAAAAGGAAAGGAATGATGAGAAGGAATGAAAAAAGGAGAGATGGAAAAGAAGAGAAAGAGAAAGAAAGAAAGAAAGAAGAAAAAAAGAAAGAGAAAAGAAGAAGAGAGAGAAAGAAAGAAAGATTAAATTAAAGAAAGAAGGCGGGTAGAAAGGAAAGGGAGAGAGAGAAGAAAAGAACAGAGAGAATACAAGAAAAAAAAGAAAGGAAGGAAGGGTGGAGGGGGAGAAAGAAGAAGGAAGAAGGGTGAGACAGGCAAGAAAGAAGGAAGTAAGGACAGGAAAGGAAAGAAGGAGGAGGAAGGGGAGGAGAGAAGGAAGGAAGGAAAGAAAAAAATGAGAAATAAAGGGAGAGAAGGAGGAAGAGGAAGGAAAGGAGAGAAGGAGAAGGAAGGAAATAAGGAAAGAAGGAGAGGACGAGAAAGAAGGAAAGAGAAAAGAAAGGAGAGAAGGAGAGAAGAAAGGAAGGTGGGAAAGAAGCAGAATTGAAAGAAAGAAGGAGAGGAAAGGAGGAACCAGAGGAGAGAGGCAGAAGGAAGGAGAGAAGAAAAAGAAAAGAAGAAAGAAAGAAGAGGAAGGAGGGTAGAAAGAAAAAAAGGATAGGAGAGTAAAAAAGCAAGGTGTGAGAGAAGGAGAACATAAGGAAAGGAGAAAAGATGAAAGAAAAGGAAGGGAAAGAAATGAGGAGGAGAGAGAGGAGAAGAAGAAGGAAGGAAGAGAGAAGAAAGAAAGAAAGAAAGAGAAGAAGGGGAAGAGAAAAGAAAGAAAGTAAAGAGAAAGTAGAAGAAGGAGAGAAGAGACGGTAAGAAATGAAAGGAGGAAGGAGGGGAAGAAAATGACGGAAGGAAGGAAGGAAGGAAGGAAGGGAGGGAGGGAGGGAGGGAAAGAAAGGAAAGAGGGAAGGAAAGGAAATAAGGGAGGAAGCAAAGAAAGGAAGGAGAGAAGAAAAATAAAGAACAAAATATAAGAGAGAAGGAGAAAGGAATGAAAAGAAAAGGTTTAGGAGGAAGGAAGGAAGGAAAGAAATCAAAGGAAGGAAGGAAGGAAGGAAGGAAGGAGAGAAGAAAAATAAAGAATGAAAGAAGTAGAAAGGAGTGAAAAGAAAAGGAAAGGAGAAGTAAAGGAAAAGAAGATAGGAAATGAAATGACAGGAAGAAAGAAGGAAGGAAGGGAAAGATACAGAATTTAAAGGAAGGAAGGGAGGAAAAAGAAAGGAAGTTAGGAAATGAGGAAGGAAGGAAAGAAGGAAGGAATGAGAAGGAAGGAAGTTAGGAAGGAAAGGCAAGGAAAGGAGGAGGAAGGAAGAAAGAAGGAAGGAAGGAGAGAAGAAAAATAAAGAATGAAAGAAAAGGAAAGGAGGTAGAAAAGAAGGAAGGAAAGAAGTTAGGAAATGAGGAAGGAAGTAAAGAAAGAAGGAAGGAAGGAATGGATGGAAAGGAAAGGAAGGGAAGTTAGAAAGGAAGGAAAGGGAAGGATGGAATGAAGGAACGAGAGAATTAAATTAATTAATAAAGAAAAGAGAAAGGAATGGAAAGAAAATAAAAGGAGGAAGGAGAGGAAGGAAGAAAAGGAGGAGCGAAGATAAGGAATAGAAGGAAGGAGAAAAGGAAGGAAGGAAGGAAGAAAGGAAGGGAAAAAAAGAAACAGAAGGAAAGGAAATAAGGGAGGGAAGGAAAGGAATTTAGGAAATGAGGAAGGAAGTTAGGAAGGAAAGGAGGAAGGAAAAGAGGAAGAAACAGAGGAGAAGAAAAATAAAGGAAACATAAGAAAGAAGGAGAAAGGAATGGAAAGAAAAGGAAATGAAGAAGCAAGGAAAAAGGAAGGGTGGAGGAAGGAAGGAAAGGAAGTTAGGAAATGAGGAAGGAAGGGAAGGAAAGTAAGTTAGAAAGGAAGAAAAGGAGGAAGCAAGGAAAGGAAAGAAGGAAGGAAGGGAAGAAAGGAAAGGAGGAAGGAGGGAATGAAGGAGAGAAGGAAAAAGACAGGGAAGAAAGAAAGTAGTAAAGAGAAAGAAAGATCCTCTGTTTTATCTGCACAATAATAAGAATTTCCCTATTGAAGTGATAATCCACTTTTATAAGGTAGTAATGCTGATGAGTGATTATTCAGGACGTTCCTAGCTCCGCCCCTCGGAGTCGCTGAGCGATGGGAGTTGGTTCTTATGATGGGTCTCTGTGAAGTTCTCATGATCTTTCTGAGACGTTATTGAATGCGGCATAAAACATGGAGCGATGCCTTCCAGCAACGCCATCAAAGGCCCGGCCCCTCCCCCCATTGACAGACGCCGTGATTCCTCATTATTACAAGTGACAAGTCCAGGCGGAGTCGGGGGGGGCTTTCTTCTGGTACGTGGAGCCGAGGGAAACATCTGACAACTTACACAACTTCTCTTCCCGGAACTTTGATCACTTCCTTCAAAACCAGAGAGACGGCAGACCTTGGATGATAGGAATAC